>JAIUCV010002763.1:0-41771 GCA_026724425.1 Erythrophleum ivorense | reverse complement strand
AAGAAATTTGTGCATTTGTTGTGGAAGACTCGGATCTGTATTTTGAGGTTGATGTTTGATCCGGAATGTTTTGCTTTGCCTACTTTATGGTCCTGGGGAAATATTGGAGACTTGAGTGCCAGTTAATTTTGTAAAGTAGCAATGGAAGTGTTTTAGTGCATTTTGATTTCAAGGGAAGATTACAGTGATGGCTTCTCCAAATTCTTCCCCTTCTTCTGCAGTGCCACCCACTTCTGCTGATAATTCACCACCACCACCACTATCTCCTCCAGATTCTCCTACAGATTCTCTCATCACATCACCACCTCCCACTTCTTCTCTGCCTAGTCAAACCTCTAATACCCCTGCTCCTTCATCTCCTTCTGACCCTGCAACCCCTCCTCCGTCTCCGTCTCTTTCTCCTCCACCAGGACCACCACCGTCTACACCACCGCCAACTTCTCCCCCACCTCCAGCACTGCCACCGCCAACTTCACCTCCACCTCCATCATTGCCACCACCGACTTCACCATCTACACCGGCTTCGCCACCACCAACACCTCCTGCATTGCCATCACCATCACCTACAAAATCACCTCCATCATCAGCTGCCACCGCCCTTCCTCCAACTAAGAATTCACCTCCCCCTCCAATTTTATCCCCACCACCTCCGGTTGTAGGTTCTCCCCCTCCAATTTTATCCCCACCACCTCCGGTAGCAGGTTCTCCCCCTCCCCAAGCCTCAAAGGTACCTCCTCCGGCAGTTCCATCTCCCTCTCGTCACATTTCACCTTCTCCTCCTCCTCCAGAGAATTTTCCAACACCACCATCCTCCAGTTCCCCTCCTCCGCTGGTGGGAAAGCCTCCAGAAAGTACTCCTTTGCTTACGCCCCCTCCATCTGTTTCCAAATCTCCTTCTCCTCCTTCCACAAGTGTTCCCCCTCAATCCACAACCCCATCACCTCCTCCTTCAGTCCCAACTGCCTCTTCATCTCCACCAACTGTTTCACCTACTCCTCCAACTAATTCATCGGCAACTGGGGCCCCAACTGAGTCCCTACCATCTATTCCGACAGAAAAACCAACTGCAAAATCAACTGATGGCACTGCTATAACCACAAATGCTCCATTTACACATACAAGAGGCATAAATACAGGAGGAGGTGTGGCTATTGGCATTGTAGTTGGTTTTGTTGCCCTCAGCCTTCTCATTATGGCCATCTGGTTTGTAAAACGAAAAAGGAAGGAAACAGGATCAAAAGTTGGTTATGCTATGACTTCTCCATTTGCCTCATCTCATAATTCAGGTATTGCATTGTGCATTGCCAACTGCTAGGAATATTTCTCTTGTTGGTTGTTGTATTGCATTCTCTTTCTGGTTAACTTCAACTATGTATTATTCAGATTACTACTAGGAGATATCCTAAATTATACATAAACTTGAATTTTAGATAATCTTGTAATATATAGATTCTGGTTGCTGCATACTTTAAAAAATAAAATAGAAGTCCCTACCTTCTGTCGCTGGACATTCTTTAGAGGAATGAGGAAGATGCTTTAGTCATAATCAAAATTCTAATTATTAATGACCATTAAACAATAACTTCTTTCCAAGATGACAAATACTATAGCACGGGGATGGGGTCCATTTCTTAGTTTTTGCATGAGATCTCTAATTTATTGTTTGTCTGGGGCCAATTTTGATACTTGAAAGGGTAAATTAAGTTTATAATATTTGTAATTATCTTTAAAATGGTAAAACCTCATCTCTCACCTTTGAGGCCCACTATTGAATTCTTATATGAGCTCAATTGGTCTTGCAGCCATTTTCACATGATAACTTTTGATCCCATTCTTTTATTGGTTAATATTGCTCTGTGTAGTTATGCAAATTATTGTGATTACTGTTTTCTTTCTTTTGAATTATATCTTGAATAAGCTGCCCTTTTGAACTTAAAGCTCTGCTGTGCTGCACTTATTGGCTGCATCTTTGGTTTCTATATACCTGTGACAATTTTAAGTAATTATGGTAATGAAGCTTGATTATTCTTGTTAGACTCTCTTTTCTGTTTTAACTAGAAATACTTGAAATCTAGGCTGTTAATATGTTTAAATGACACGCAACTGAGTGGTTGGCTCGCCTTTTATAGTTGTAATTAAGTGAGCAATAATTGAATGTCCAAATGACAACTAGAATGATTTTTCTGAAAATTGATATTCTCTTCTAGGTACCATATTCTTGAGGCCACAGTCTCCAGCTCCCTATTATGGTAGTAACTCTGGTAGTGATTTCATGTATTGTCCATCAGAGCCAGGTGGAGTAAGTAAGTCAAGATCATCGTTCATGTATGAAGAACTTGTCGAAGCGACAAATGGGTTTTCAGCACAAAACCTTTTGGGTGAGGGTGGATTTGGTTGTGTCTTCAAAGGTTTGCTCACAGATGGAAGAGAAGTAGCTGTGAAACAGCTCAAAGTTGGCGGTGGGCAAGGGGAACGTGAGTTCCAAGCAGAAGTTGAGATTATTAGCCGAGTACATCATCGCCATCTGGTTTCCTTGGTGGGTTACTGTATATCAGAGCACCAAAGATTGCTTGTCTATGACTATGTGCCCAACAATACCCTTCATTACCATCTTCATGGTAAGAAATATATCTGGCTAAATAATTTTAATAAATGATTAAATATAATGAGTTCACAAATTTCCAGCTCCAAAAGAGTAGTCCATATGTTTGATATCTCCATTAAGTGAACCGAGGAAAAAGTATAATTGATCTAGTTCATCTATGAAGTATATCATGCTGTTATAAAATTATGATTCAGGCTTAAAGCACAATATAATTCCTCATCAAAATTTTAATCTAAAATATAACCTTGGTGTATAAAACTTTGCAGGTGCAGACAGGCCAGTTTTGGACTGGGCTACCAGAGTCAAGGTTGCTGCTGGTTCAGCTCGTGGAATAGCTTACCTACATGAAGACTGTAAATCACTTCCTTTTGTTTAAGTTTTCTATGGTGCATATTCCATGGTTTGAACTTAAATTTCTCAAGTGTGAAGATATACCTGAAAATTAAAGAATTTCCATGCCACTACTACATTAGTTGCTTGATCTTTGTTGTTTTTACAGCAAATATTTCCATAAACAACTGATTTTATATTCCACCTTATATTATTTCCTTGATTTATTTATTAGGCCATCCTCGCATTATTCATCGAGACATTAAGTCATCAAACATCCTTCTTGACAACAACTTTGAAGCTCAAGTAAGCCACTGCTATAATATCTATATTCTGTTGCATAATGCTATTTTTATTTGAATGATTTGCTATAACAGCTAATGCCACAATGGCATTATACTAAATGACCAAATCTATCTAGTATATTTGCAACGCATTGCTGGCTTAAGCAGCATCGGCATATCCAAATTTAAATTTTATTTTCTCAATGTAATTTGCTTTTATGATTATTTTTGGGGGTTTGACCAACAGGTTTCAGACTTTGGGCTTGCAAAATTAGCCTTGGATTCATACACTCATGTAACCACTCGCGTAATGGGAACCTTTGGGTATGTAACCTTTGTGTTTGCAGTTAAGCATTAGTCACTTAATTTGGTCTTTAATGATGGAATCCTATAATTATCCATTTATATTTTATAATTTCCTCTTGTTTATCCTTATTGGAATATGTGTATCACATCTACTATTAGTTCTTCTATGTATTCTTTTATTACCATGTAGTAGTAATTTATCAGTTGGTAAAGATTGTATTAAAGGAGAAATTTGGCAAGGTCTGGCAATGGATAATTCTATTACCATTGTAATGTTATTCCTCTCCGGGGATGGATAATATATGGGCATAATCAAATATTGGTGGTGTAGAACCAAAAGAAAACATACAAGAACACACTAAAGACAACTCAATAATTAAATTTATTACTGTCAATGAGAGAAAAGTAACAATTACAACTGACTAGACACCTATTTATAGCAAGATATGGGCTAAGATAGCTCTAGGCCCTAAGTGCTAAAATAACCCTAACCCCAAAAGTGTTTATTTGAAGCATTAATTGAACCATAATTCCCAAATCAAAAACTCTAATTAACAAAATCAAATCAAAAAGCAAAGAAGCATCTGCATCAATTGGATTGTGATCTTGCATGTATTGTTGTTACACAGTTGTACTGTTAACTTTCAATTTCTGGTCATCTGATGCTGCTTTATTTAAAATATGAAATTTAAGGCCTTTTTACATATGAAATGGAGCTTAGAATCATCTCATCTGGAGATTGATATTACTAATGTATCTTTTGGCCCTGCTCTGAGTATATTTGATGGACAGAATTGTCTGAATTTTCAGGTACATGGCACCAGAATATGCAACAAGTGGGAAACTGACTGAAAAATCTGATGTTTATTCCTTTGGGGTTGTGCTTTTGGAGCTAATTACAGGTCGGAAGCCTGTAGATGTCTCTCAGCCAATTGGTGATGAGAGCCTCGTTGAATGGGTAAATTACACACAAGCATTAGCATTGCTGTGCTTCTTCTTTCTGATATTTATGGGAGAGATGATGTAGGACCAGTAGAAGAAAAAGGAAGAGAAAGAAATAGGGATATAGAGGAGAAGAGCAGGAGGAAGATGGAGAGGAAAAGAACTACTGATAGTTTATTCAATCACTAAGCTCCCTGAAAAGTCAACTGACAAGGGTTTATAAAGGAAACTAAAAATACATGCTTAAGACAATAAAGGAAATAGTAATGCAGACTATTCCTAATTTAAGCCTTAATTGATGATTTTGTTCATGATTT
This sequence comes from Erythrophleum ivorense, assembly GCA_026724425.1. NCBI lineage: Eukaryota > Viridiplantae > Streptophyta > Magnoliopsida > Fabales > Fabaceae > Erythrophleum > Erythrophleum ivorense. The sequence continues at coordinate 36,987 of JAIUCV010002763.1, read as the reverse complement.
ACAAATCATTACCCATCTCGCCATAGACTATATCACTCCTAATATTCTTTTCCCATTCTTCATCAATCTCCCCTAGTTAGATAAAACTTGACCTCAAGTTTTGAATTGTGGAATCAATAAAATAGTCCAACTTAACAGGCAACGATGAAAAAATGACAACAAAACTATGTCTGGACTCTCCAACATATCAGAAACTAATGAATTCAACATGGCATACGCTTAAGTTGGTTGAACCTGCATGTGAGCTTTTACAACCGGGGCTTTAATTTCCCCAACTTTATCATCTTTCAAAACAGCATTAACTTTAGTTTTTGTATTTGCAAGATGAATGTTTTCATCTTTTGAACATTCTATTACTTTCTTCCAAATGCTCATAAGAATCTTCTTGTTCTTCACATACTAACTCTACTTCAAAATGCTCTTTAGAATCTATCATGATAATGTTACCATCATTATTGGTATTAGATGATGAATCTGGAGATTTTATTATCTTGACATCATTGGACTCTTCTTTGGCAGCTTCCTCTATCACTTTAAAATCTTGAGGATAATTTTCTCGTTTGAATTTGGAAGGAAATTGAGCCTGATCTTGATATTTTGAGTTGGAGCGATACTAATAATAGTGGTCAAGAAAATCAGGCAGAACAATATGTCCAACGATTATAAGATGAGGCTTTGATATTTTGCTCGTGAAATCTCATCTTTATAGTTAGAGTTGCTTCCTGAGCTTCTGCACCCATAATTCTTATTTTGAATGTGAATCCTTGTACTTGATCTCTTCTTTCCAACATTTAACAGTCAGAAGAAGACAATACGCAAAAAAAAAGAAAAAAGGAAAAACATATGTCTAGGAGACCCCCCCTGGGGGTGGAAAAATAGGAAAAGAAAAAAATTTTGGAGCTATTTTAGGTAGGCCATCTCATTGAAATTATATTGGGAAAAAAACTAGTAATGCTTGAATTGGTTAAATTTTGATTTTTCTTTTTAATTCTTTGTTTTCTTTTGTGAACCGGTTGGAGAAGTAAAAGCCACGGTCCAACTTAATATAGTCAGGGAGCTAGAATTGACAAGTGAATTTACTGACTCAGAGAAGTTAATAGTGGAACCAAAAGTGAACAAAAAGAAAGAAAATGAAGTATGTAAGATGAAAACTGTAGGATTTTGAGAATATTTGAGAAAATGACTCTTCTTCCCCTATTGTAAATTTATATTTTTCTCCTCCCTTGTCTTGCAATCTTAAGAGCATGAACTAGTTTAAAATATTGGTATTTATACAGAATATACTAATAATTACAGGAGTGAGGTTATTCAATGTTCGAGGCCAGTCCCAGCTTCTGGTAAAAAACTTTGAGGGAAGTTGATCATTATGTAGAAGTGTACAGGAATCACCCTTCTGCCCCCAAAAAAAATGTTAAGAAATATTAAGAATTTAGGAAATTTTAGTAGTTAAGAAAAGAGTTACCATGTTAAGAAATATTAAGGATTTAGGAAAGTTTTGTTGGTTAAAAAAATAGTTATTTTCAGTGCACCCAAAGTTTAGGGTATATGTGATTTTGAGTTGTCATAGTGCCAGTACAATTGAAGGTTAAGGGGTCAGTGTACCGTAACTGAGTCTTTCAATATCATATTTTGTTTGGTGTCTCTTTCATTTCTTCTCATCTTTTGTTCTCCTTATTTTCTCAGCACCTTTACTCTTGATGGTGCTATTCAGTAATGCAGAATCAAAGTTATTTTAATGGACCGAATTGATCGTTGTCTAACTTAGCTGTCAGTTTGAGCTTGTATCACAATTCATGAGCAGTTAGGATATTAAAATCTGAGTATTATTTTCTTTTGGAAAAAAAAAATTAGCTGAAGTGGTTCTTATCTATGTAATCATATCGATATGGTAAAAGATTTATTGTTTTCACACCTTAGAGTTAATTGAAAATGCTGTTGATGGAACTAATTTTGGACTGTTCTGCCCCGGCTAATGTTTATATTCGTGGGACTACTTTGTTATGCTATTATATCCAACATCATTTATCTGGATGGCAGCGCAATAGGGCGTCAAATTTTAATATAGCGTATGAGATTGTTCCTAATTTATGTTAAAATTCTATGAATGTTTGAGCTGACTTTTGTTTTTCAGGCTCGACCTTTGCTAACTGAAGCACTTGATAATGAAGACTTTGAAATATTGGTGGATCCAAGGTTAGAGAAGAGCTATAATAGAAATGAAATGTTCCGGATGATAGAGGCAGCTGCAGCCTGTGTACGTCACTCTGCAGCGAAGAGGCCGCGGATGAGTCAGGTAATTTTGTTCTCAACTATGAACATTCCACTAAGGAGGTGTTTGATATACTGCCTTCTTGACTAACATCTTGGAAGTTAATTGACATTCGAGATATCTATGTTTGGTAGGCTAGTATCCAAAATGATGGGTGTCATACAATGACATCCTTTTGGATAGTATCATATATCACTAAAACATCATGGACATTCTACATCACACTTCTTTTTTGTTAACTCTTATTTATTTATTTATTTATTTTTAAGATAAAAGGCTTTGTTAACTTTTATAAAATATCACTTGTGTGCTTTCTAGGATAATTTTCAATTCTCATAGTCATACCATACATGATCATCTTAAATACCATGCTATCTTATACTTCAGTATCTTATGATATCTACGATATCATAAAATGTGAGAAAACAATGTACTAAATGCCTTCTTATTTATTTCGATTTCAGAGATACTAATTGTGCATGCTGCCTGTTGTACATTACATTCCAGGTTGTCAGAGCTTTAGATTCCCTATATGAAATAGCAGATCTCAATAATGGAATGAAACCTGGGCAGAGTTCAGTCTTTGATTCTGCACAGCAAAATGAAGAAATCAGAATGTTCAGGAGGATGGCCTTCGGGAGCCAGGATTACAGTACGACTTATTTTAACGAGTCTCAGAGTAGCTGGAGGAGTAGAGATCAGGAGGACCAAAGAAGTACTGCATTTTCCCAAAATAGATCCGGACCATGGAACGTTTGAGGCTTACAATGCCTAAGTTCAGTTGGAAAAACTTATGATGCACGGAGGATATTTCCTAATGCTTTTCCAGAGAAGTTGAAGCATCTCTTAATTCAGGTGATTGGAAGGGCCAACTCCGGCGTTGTTTTCTGTAAATTTCATAATATAATTATTCCTATTTGTTTTGGCTTTTTTTGTTTGTTTTGTATTTTCCCCCCTTTTTTGACATGGTTTTGCTTGCCATAACCTTTATATATATATTTTTGTGTGTACTATGATGGCAAATCTCTTGCAAAATTACTCGAAACTCTCACCACTAACGTATATTAATAGTTTAGCTGTAAGCTTCATATTATTTTTAATTTGGGTTATTTATTACATAATCATATGATTCATATTGTACTTATTAATTTCTTTAGTATAAGCAGCTAAGTTGAGTGACTTAAGTATAAATTTGATCAAAATAAACTTACTATTAATTAAAAAGACTGAATAGGCTTTAAACATTACAAGATTTCCAAATTTTAATCAGGATTATTGGACAGACTTTAAATATGATTTTTAAAAATTTTGGTTATATATTCCCACATTTTTTTATGACATCCATTAGACAGGTTGCTTTTTACTGACCAATGGTTTAAAGTAGACTTAGCCGAAAGAGAAAGAAATATGGAATGGGAATTAGTGAGACCCCTATATGTCTTGCCGTCTGTGTCTCTCTTCTGAATTTAGATATCTAAAATTTGAAATTTATGAAGTACCTTTAAAGTAATAAAAAGTGATATAAAGAGTAAAAGTATAGATGAGATTTATTTTTTTTCTTTCTATCTACTCTTTCTTTCCTTTCTATTTCTTTTACTTTAAAGGTATTTTATATACTTTACACTTTAGAGAATCAAAATCTCTCTTTCTGCCTGTCATATGAGGATCTTGGTTTCTTAACCACATATGATAGCTACAAAGAGAATTTCTTTGAAGTTTGGATTGTAAATTTTTAATTCGGATTGTCTTAATTTATAGAAGATAAATGAGTTATTTTGAACAAATTTTGACTATTTAAATCATCTGAAAAACAAATAAATTTTATTTAAAAAAAATAAACGTTTTCAAATGATTTATACAGCTAGATTTTGTTTAAAATAACATCTATGCAGCTAGAATTTGTTTAAAATAATTTTTTTCTTAATCTAAATGTAAATTTTCCTGTGAAATTTGCTGGATCTGAACCATTCATTGCGCCAAAAGCACATATAGTGCTCTATCGCCCCTTTTGGATAGCCCAACTGCCGCTTTTGGTGCGTTTCGTCTGGAGGTTTTCTCTTCCCCCAATTGAAAAAGCATTCAAATTCTCTGTGCATAGCATACACTTATCTGGAAAATGACTTGGACCGCTTAGATTTGATATGGATAATTTAGATTTTAAATTTTAAAATATTATTTTTCATTTAAAATATTATTTTTTAGATATTCACATTTGAGAGACTATTTTTATTCAGTAATTTATATCTTTTAAAATAATAAAATTTAAAAAATATAAGAATAGATTTAAACCTTCCAAATTTAATCTAAACTATTCACATCAGAAATGCATCGCAGATGAAGTGCAGAGAATCAGCTCCAAGTAAAAAAATTCCACCACACGTTTTCCAATTCATCTTATTGCTTCCTCCCCCTCATTTTTATCTGGAATTGTTTCTACAATTTCAAGCCACTATGTTGTGATTGGTTGAGGCATTGTATTTGTACAGTATAAATTTTGACTTTCTGGGTTTTTTATCCGATGAGTTATGCATATGAAGGTGCGCTTGTCGACCCCATTTCTGTAGCAGATGGAAAGTGTTGACGATACCAAATCAAAGGCGTTACAACTTTTTCCAGTGTCGCCCAGCGTTTCCTTTACATTTCTGCCTTCTTCTTTGATTTTCTTACTGTGAAATTGTACTTTAATCTCCCTTCCATTTTTCGTTGCTCTAATTTATTAGTGGGAAAAATATAGTAGGAGTAGAAAGGTAGAAGTAGCCCCTAACATCGGACATCTGAGATTTATTAGATCACATCTTTTTCTAGTTCACTTTTCATTTTTTGGCTGCTTTCTTTTGAGCAAGGAAGCTCAGAGCTCGACTAGGTAAAAGGAAATTCATCTAGTCGAGTAGAATAGTTTGAAGTTAGGAAATAGAAGTTGAGGAGACCTACACGTCCGGTTCTGTATCCAGAATTGGTGTGATAATCAATTGTTGTTAGTTTGTGTGACTTGCTCAACAAAAGTGGCATTGGCTGCTTGTGGCAACAATGGTGTTGTTGGGAAGAAATTTGATTAGTGTAGTAATTCATATTAAGTTTCCTTGCCAATGTAATTGCTCTGGACCATATGCATTCTATTACTAGAATTTACCTACAAGCTTAAAGGCATAACCATATGCATCTTCACCTTTGGAACTGTGGCACCATTAATATATTTTTTTAAGGGCTTACTTTCTGCAGAATTGCATTTATGCTCTATGCATCAGCAATAATACAACTATTCCAATTTCTCCACTGCTTCAATTTCTTATTATACTAAGGACTACATTATAAACCTTGTCCAGAATGTGACGAATAAAGAAGCTAATAAAGAATCATACAGGTCCACAGATATGACTTAGGGGTTAGAATCATAGCAGGACTCCCATTTTGTATGTCTTTTCACTCTGGTTGATGATGATAGTTAACAAGACATATATAACTACCAGATGGGGTGGTCAATTTAAGCCCAATGGTAAGATTACTTGGTTTAACAGAGAACTTTGATTGCCCCTCAAATAAATGTAACTGAGAACTTCGATTATGCAGGGTCTTCTTTATCTATCATCTAAAAATACATATGTTTGACTTTGCTCTTTCGGCTGGACACTCAATTTAGAGTGAGGACCCGGAGTTAATTATATATGTTATGGTAAGATGCATGGATGAATCTGCATATATTTCCCTTATGCTGATTATCTTTAGTTGTTGTCCAGATTTGAAATAAGCCAAGTGAAGACAATTTATGCTAACTCAACAAAAATCAAGCAAATTTAGATAACATGGGTCATTTGAAGCCAAATTCAAGATGAGTTTAACATGTCAGATTATTTGAGAAACAAACAAACTACATTCAGAAAACAAATGACCTGACCGATCAAGATTGACTCAAATTTATTTATTTTGCCTCCACCAATTGAAACTATACACATGTTCCGATTTTACAAGTTTTTCTTCCATTAGCTGCAAAATGCAGAGACCATCCTCATCGTCATTTACCTCTCTATAGAGAAGATGAAGATTTAAAAAACATTCATTTACCAAACAAATTATTGAAAATTGAAATCCCCAAACAAATAGGCTCAACAAATTTTTTGTTTTGGTACAATTGGAAGATGGAACTTACACCTCCCGATTCAAATCCACACTCATTCAAGTAGCTACATAGGTTCAACAATCCTTGATTAGAGGGTGAGTCCTAAATCAAGTGCTTGGCACCGCATCCTTCACAGTGATAAGCACCTGGTTCGAGCCGCCAGAGTCGGGTGGGTTGAAGAAGCGTTCCACAAGCCATGCCCCAGAAGCTGCAACGACAACTCCAAATCCGCACATGGACAAGAATCCTACAGTGACGATGAAGGCGCCGATGCCGGCAGGAACCCATATGGGGCTTAACGCGATGATCAACGGCGCGAAAATGATCAAACCCAGCACGCTACCTGTGACAATCAAGCCGATGAGGAGGAGCAACACAGCTCCGACGATCAAAAACCGACGACGCGAAAGTGATACAGGGATTGGGTTAGTGAAGACACCTAATAGCTTGGCTGGGTTATGAACTTGCCCTAGAATGATAGTCAGAGGGTTGTCAGTAGCTGAGGAAAGTAACGTGGAAAGGACCTTTAAAGGGTCTAGGAGGGGTGTGAACTGATGAATGTTGTAAGGAATTAGCGATGGTGCCCTTGAGTCCATGGTTCAAGGAATGGATATATGAAGATAGTAAGGATTGAAATTGCATATATGAACTTCTGTAGAACTCAATGCTCAATCTAGGAGGACAAGAAACAAAGGGTTGGGTAGGTTTGGTTGAAATTAGATTTTTCTACTGCACATATGAGAATTACACAATAAATAAATAAATAAATAAATAAAAACAGTCTTTTATTTGAAAGTGCTTCAGCAGTGAAAAAACCAAATCTGTTCTGGTTGGATTTAGAAGGTTTCGCTATTTTTAACTATGAGATGGTCATGTACGGGTGCGAATTGTCTCGCGTTGACTGTGCTGACGTCAAGGCGCTCTAGTTCAACGAATCACAGCCGATCACTTCTGCAACGGTCGTAGATGGGGCCACGCGTCTGTATTTACAGATGTAGCAGCAATCCTATCCTTTCAAACTAGCCCAAATCGTGGCCGTCCAATGAATGAACGATAAATATTACGCCACGTTGCGCAATAGTGTTTTGACGAGAATTGGATCAAAACGGACGAAGCTTCGTCTGTCGTTACGTATGACGATCTGCTTTCATCGTTTTGGAGAACCTATACCTGCAACCCATTCCCGCCAACGACGCTGAAGCATCCCTGTTCTACGTTTCTGTAATGTGTTATTTGACTACCGTGCATCGTTCTTCTTCTGAATCTGCTTTTCTGCGTTTCTGAATTCTTCTTGTTTGCAATATCTTAGTAATTTTGGAATTATATCTTGTTAAATTGAATCTGTTATCTTGGCCGTGAGGTTGGTTGAATAATTTTTAAGGAAACTTCCACAAGTTTCAGGGCCGTTGATGGAAATTTCTACTGTAGCACTTTTTAGATTGATTATTAAACTTTGATTGAAGAATTTTTTTGATATTTGATAAGGATTTCTATACGCTTAATTTGTTATGTAAATCATTTTTGAATCCTGGATAAAATTAAAAAATAACTTAGGTGTTTTGACAGGCATTCATCCTGTCAAAATAAAAGGGCAATGCAATTATGTAGGTAGAATTTCAAAAGCAGTCATGGCTCTGGTTTATATGTTTCCTTAACATCTGGGCAAGAAATTATAATTTTAGGAGTTACTTTTGTTGTATTTAAGTAAATTGAAGAAGGGATGTTTGAGATGAAGGCGAAATGCAGAATCTAGGTGGAAATCAGCTTCCTGAGGGTTTGTTGATAACACGACTGAGCTTCTTGGTCCTCCAACTCCAACTCCTGAACAAGAGTCACTGAATATTTACAAAGAGAGTGATACGTCAGACCTTGGCCATTCTAATGATTCAGCAAACGAGTTGGTAGTAAAAAGAGTGTCAAAACAATCATGAAAGGAAGACTCAAAAGCCTGGATCTTCTATATTTATAAATTATAAATATATATAACATTTAGGGAAAAAGAAATAAATTATATATATAAATATATATATTATCTCATGTTGTATTTTTCTCTTTAAATGCATAAATGCGTCGAGGAATTAGAAAGGCTATCGAGCAACTCAGAACTCCTAATATTCTATCAAAAAACTCGTACTTTTTTGCGCAACAGAACTCCTTATATTCCCCTTTTTAAATTTGGACGCGTGGCTCCATCTGCAACCGTTGGGCAGTAAGTGGTATGATTCGTTGGATTGGAGCATGAGGTTGGCTTCCATCAACAGGAGACAATCCGCACCTGCACATACTGAGTTGTACCACCAAAGTTGAGATTTAATTGACGGCTTGGAGGCATGTGATATTTTATTTGTTAGAGAGAGATCTAAGAATGAATAAATTTTTGCAATACATATGCCTAAAGTCGCTTGTTTCTAGGATTTATACATTTGTAATATAATAAATTAATATGTAATGGAATGCATTAAAAGAAAAGAAAATGCAGTCACATGGTATGATTTGAAGTTTAACTGATTTAGCAGCATAATAGAATTCGCCCAATTTTCAAATAATCAAAACATAGGCCTGCTATATATTAAACTCAGAGCGAGGTGAAACGGGATGATAACCATAGTACTTAAACTCGAATCCGATTACCCAATGAGTCTAGGCCCATTGAATGTGGACAAGGCACATGTTGGTATTAAGCAACTGAGTGAGTTATGCGCAAGATTAGACGAGACTTCACCGAATGGATGGAGCGCTAGAAAAAATTATACTTTTAATTCTTATAGTTTTATATATTTTTTAATTTAGTGTTTATAGTTTAAAAATTTATAACTGAATCTTATAGTTTATAAATGTTTTAATTTAAACTTTAATATTAAAAGTTTGTCCGTATTATGTTAAATTTTATTGATGCAAATAATTATATATTATTTTAACAATTTAAATATATATTATTTATGCTAACAAAGGAGTTAAAAATGTAGATAACCAAGTAAGATTAATTCACATAAATCTCAAAATAATGACAAAAATATAAAAATAAAGACTACATTAAAAATTATTTAAACTATAAGGATTTAATTATAAATTTTTAAACAATAAAGATTGAATTAAAAATTAAGTGAAACTATAAGGATCAAAAGTATAATTTTTCCAATATTAATTTAACCAAAAAATCAATATATTAAGACTAATTGAAATCCTCTTCTATTCGGTGCAACCAGGACATCATCTTGTTAGACAAAGATGGAGAGAAAAGAGAGAGTAGGTAGAAAGACAAGGAGTGACATGCACATTTTTACTCTTTTATATCACAATTTTTCTCTATCTTTCTCAAATAAAAAAAAAATTTATATTATTCATCCCATTATATATGAAAGGGAGATATTAGAAAATGGGTTGCTTATGATGGGTTGACTATGACTAGGCCCAAAAATCCAATTTACTCAAATTAATGAATGAATGAATTAATAATTAATTTTTTACGTTTTTAAATTTTAAATTTGGGTTATCAATTTTTTAAGGGCGTTGGTTATTTGAATAAAAAAATTGATTATGAAATATTTGAGAAGAAGAGAAAGAAAACAAAACAATAGAAGACCACCATTTCCTCAAAACAAATCAATTTTCTTCTTTCTTTGGACTATGGTGAATTTGTTGTGGAAAAATATTAAAGTTCCTTTGACGACTTTAATTGGAATCACATGAGATATTGATTTTGAAGATCTATCTCTATTGTGCAAGTAAATGCCAAAATCCTTCAAGAATTAATAGTTTAGATTTTGTAAAAGTAGGAATAATATGTTGATAGCAATTTTTGGATGTGTTAAATCTATCTTTTAAAAAAAAATTAACTAGAGGTTTTCTCCTACATTTGCATGGACAATCAAAAATTAGAGTGGGTCCTACCACTTAAACAAAGCAACATAAGGGGGGGGGGGGAAGAGCTTTCAAATCACGAATAAGTTAGGAACAACGGTTTTCATATATATATATATATATATATATATATATATATATCTCATTAACTACTATTCAATTGTTCTTTATCTTTTTAAAATAAGTCAAATCTATTCTCTAATCATCTAATCTAAACAAAATGTATTTAAGTAGATTGTATTGTTTTGTAAATATTTTTTATATCATTTAGTCTAATTGTTTAAGGTTAAGTTTCAAAATTAAAATAAACTGTTAAATTAACAAATATAGTTTAAAATATATGACAAATTCTCATTTCACGCGTAAATTTTACATCCCTATATTGTATAGTAGGACTGTACATCAGCCTAACTAATCCAATGTTGCTCAGCTCAATCAAGTCAACCTATAGGCCTATTTTTTTAAGCCTTGTTAAGTTGAGCTAAAGCCCTACTTAACTCGACTCATGTATAGCCCTAATGTATTGTAGCTTTTGTAATGTCCAATCAGAGTGTTTTTAACATATATTGGTTCGGGTTGGTCTAATCCCAAAATGCTAGTCTACAAGATAAGTTTTTTTTTTAAATGTTTGTTGTTATTTGTTTTATATTTTTTAAAAAATTGTACATTTAATTTTTATGATTTACTCAAATTTTTAATTTAGTTCTTATAATTTTTAAATTAATTTTTATACTTTGCAAATGTTTAATCTTTGATATTTGACATCTAAGTAATATGATAATGACGTGTATTTAGAATTGAACAGGCTAATGAACTCATGATGTGTCATAAATTTGTTAGGTTGGACAACTTGCTACATTGGTACTAGGCAACATAACACATTTAGGGGCCAAGCACGTGAGGCATGTAGCCAGTAATTAGTAAGCTAGTATTTTTTCAATAACAAATATACAACAAAAAATGATAAAATGAAAAAGAAAAAAAAAGAAATTTTCTTTTAAAACTCTTGCTATAAACTAGAACCATAACTATCCAAAATAACTAAAAACTAAATGATGGAAAAAGAAAAGAGAAAATTCCATATATCTTGTTGTAGAATGTGCAGATTCACAAATACATGATGTTGAGCTTACAAAAGCCAATAATGAGATTTGAAGAACAAACAAACAAACATTGGATGTACTTAAGGGTTAGTAATCAATGCCTATAAAAAAAACCATAAAGCATGCTTAATAACTTCAAACAAAACTATACTTTAAGCTTAATGATTTCTATCCACCTAAACCAATTTACGAAAAAAGACTATGACCAAACCAAGTAGAGATTAAAACCCGATGCTTTGTAGATTAGTATTTCATTTAGCCATCCAAAAAATTAAATGCTAACGTTTTAATATAAAACGATCATAACAATGCCTAGAAAAGAATTGTACTAACATTGGCCAACCAGAGGAGGCCCAAGAGGACAATAAGTTTGACATAGTTGACAAAACATGCACATTGCATCATTAGGCTCACAAGAAGGATCCTAAAAAAATTCCCATCATGATAATACCAAATGACTTAAAATAACAAACTAATGATCACAATAAAATTAATAACATCTAATTGAACTAATGGGCCTTGCACAATCCATTGCTATAACCATACCATGATATTAGGCATGAAGAAGATTGATCAACATGTAAACCCAAAGAAGAACCAAACCAAACTATTTGAGCAAAAGGAAATAACATAAATATATGATTAATTAATTCATTTGACTCATGACAAAACAAACAACACTCTTTAATAGGCAAGTGATACAAACGAAGAGTCCATGTTAATGGGATAACATTTTGTAATAAACACCATAGAAAAACCACAGCCTGAAATGGAAGTTGAAGCTTCCATAAATTATCCTAGGTAGTAAAACTCACCAACCTGCCAAAAGATAAGTTGTGAAGTAACAATTGATGCCCATCCAAAACCTTATAGACACAAACAATTTCCTTTCCAAACAAACAAATTCTCTTGGCCTATAATGGAAAAAGAAGTTTGAGCTATCTGTTGAACTTGCTCCATAGAATATAACTATGATAAAACTTGCATATTCCACCTTCCCTGATCATGTAGAATAAGGTTTTCAACAATTTCAAATAATACTAGAACATTTGGTTGCATAAGCCATCAATGGTACTTAAATAAAGAAATTATAGTGCCATCTCTAATTCACTAGTGAATATTATCACATATCATTGGACTAGATTTACTAATCCCCAGGGCATGTGGAATGAGAGTTTAAACACCTATCATAAAACCACCTTATAATACTTAGGCTTTGAAACATGTGCAAAAGGAAATCTTAAAATATTTGAAACTAATTGCCAAACATATTTTTTCAATAAAGCCTAATTAAAAGCCTTAGTTTGTTTAAACCTAAAACCTCCCATAGAGGTAGGAAGACAAAGCTCATACCATTTCAACAAATATGGCTTTGGCTTAGATTTAGAAAAACCCTAGAGAAATTAGATAATTTCATGGCAACAATTTTGGGGAAGCTAAGAACAAGACAACAGATAGGTCAAAGAAGAATTGAAAACTAATTTGATTAAAGTAACTTTGCCCACTTGAGACAATATAATTGACTTCAAGTCTATAATTTCTTATCTATTTTATTCACCACATTTTGAGATAACTAATTCTTAGATCACCTTATATCAACCTGTGGGCTTAAATATTTCCTAAGCCTAGACTTAAATTTCACACTAGACACCCTAAATAATTGTTTCTTCAATATATGCGAGACACATAGGCTAGAAACAAGCTCTAATTTACTAAGACTAACACATTGACCTAAAAGTCTATTATAATGAAGCAAAATATCATAAATGGCTTTATGACACATAGGCTTCTTGGCTTGAAAAAATAATAATATATCATTAGTATACATCAAATGTGATACTTGTGGTGAAGATCAAGATGGCTAAATGCCATGCCATGCTTTTGTTTACTCCTCTTGATGAATCATACATGATAAAACATTAGCACATAAAATAAGTAAGTATGGAGAGAAAGTCACCTTGTTTAAGTCCTTGCTAAGAAAGAAACAACTTCATAGCATGCCATTAATAATTACTTGATAAGAAACAATACAAACACGCTACAAAATAAGTTGTATCCAATGTGATGGGAAGAGCATTTTCCTTATAATAGCTTCCAAAAAACTCAAAGACACCTAATTATATGTTTTAGCAATATTTAATTTATATGCATACCAACTAGTCTGAGTAAGGCTAGTATGATGTAGTTTATGCAACAACTCTGAAGCTAGAATAATGTTACAAGAAACCAAACATTGAAGTAGAAAAGCATTCTGAATTCGAAAGTTAATATTCAAACTAATAAAAAATGACATATCCATCCCTCACGTGCTTGGTCCTAATTGTATTGTGTTGCCAAGTGCCAATGTGTCAACATTTTCTTCAACTTAAATGTCGTGGTAGAGCCAGGACCTTGGGTTAAAGGGCAAAAAAAAAATTTCTATAGAAAATTTTTATATCCTATTTAAAAAATTTATGCTTTTATATATATTGTTTAAATAAAACGCTTCTATTCAAACTTTTAGATAAAGCTAAATGAGATTAACTCATTAATAATATTTTTATTTTCGTTTTCTAAATTTGAAAACAAATTTGAATTTAAATAAGTAATGTACTAAGAGTTACACTTTATATTAATATCAACAATTTCATTACCTACACATGCAGATATAGTTCTATATCTACTTAGTATTTATGTAATGTATAATAAAGATAAACTAAAAAATATATGTTATCACTAACAAGATCATAATAATTCCATGAACAGCTCATAATAGCATTTTGGAAGGAAAAAAATTTATTTGAAAAGTATAAAAATTTATTATTGCCAATTTTCAAAAATATATATCTATGAAGCACAACAAAAATTATTTTATCCAACAATGTTTGTAAAAAGTTTTGCACTATTTTTAGAAACAATTGTTGGTCTAATTGAAAATAAGATATTGACATTTAAACTTAGTTATATTTTATTCAATTATTGTAGAATTACTAGTTATAAAAATGTTTCAAAGGTATGTATTGATTAAATATAAATTGATCAATAAAAGAATAATTGGGCCAAGGACAATAGGGGAAGAGAGAAGAATTATTGTGTAAAGTCTACAAACTAAGGACAATTTTTTTAAAAAAAAAGAGGAAAAAGTGATGGGAAAATAGAAAAAAGACGAAAAAAGGAAATAGAAAAAGGAGAAAGAAAATGAAAGAAAAAAGAACAAAAAAAATACATATATGAATTTAGTAAATTCAAAATGACAAATAATCAAAAAATACATGTATGTGTTTAATTAATTTTATAAGTCCAATAGATTTAAAATTTTAAAAGATGTAAGCGTAAAATATCAAAATTCAATACTCTATATATATATATATATACAAATTTTGCAAAATTTGAACGGGACATTTGCCCTCTCACTATAACGTGGCTTCGGTAGTCCTATAGCTTAATTAGCTCCAAATACACTGTGTTATCAGAAACCTAGTGTTGGAGGACCAAAGCTTAAATATTTACAAAATATAAGGACTTATTTTTTTAAAAAAAATTAGAGACCATATCAAAAGCTCAAATAAACTATAAGAATAAAATATGTAAATTTCTTAAAATATACAAATAAATGTTCTTATACTATTTGAGTATTATCTAAGCCATTATAGTATAAAATTTTCAATTTTTTTATCATATTTAAATATTAATAAATGAATTTGTAAATACATTAAAATTAAAATATTCATATATATATATATATATATATATCTTATGTGCTTGCATTATCAACTAAATATAAAATTATTTAATTAATTTTACACTGAAAGAATTTGGACCTAATTGTTTAAAGGTCTGGTTTTTGACCAAATCAAAGAAAATTGACTAAAAACTAAAATCGTGTAAGTTTTTCATTTTAGAAAACTAACTTGGTTTAATTTAGTTTTGGTCCAATACTGAACCTTTAAACATCCATACTCTTGCTACTTGGCCGAGAGATTTCAATTCATTCTTCCAAAAAATCAAGGTGTCTATCACAAGAAGACAGCAAGGGATAAATCGATCTTCACTGATTGTGTAGCAAGGGAATTTAACCAGCAGGGACGATTACCTAGCTATATGGTGACAGTGGAAGGGAAGGAATGTTCCTTCTAAATTCTCACTATTCCCTCGCTATTTTGAGTTTTTCCCATAGTGGACCATCATAGGAGATGCCTTTCGTATTGCCTAAGTTGAAATCAGCTTCAGTCAATGAGAGGGGCCAATTTTGAAGTCGAAGAGTTGAGGATGGTGTATAAATTTCTAATGAAAAACCTCATCTACTCGTGTGGTTGGTCGTGAATGCGTCGTGTTGCCAAGTGTTAATGTGAGGAAAGATTGTCCAACTCAGTTAATTTAGTGTGACACATCATAGGTTACGTAAATCAACTCCAATTTCCAAATACCTGATATACTATTACAGGCTTCAATATTAGCAATCAAAACTTAAAAATTTGTAAGTATAAGGATTAATTTAAAAAAATAAAAACAAAATTTAAAATACTAATAAACTATAAATGTATTCTTCTTCTAAAGGTGTTTGATTTGCAAAATCTTACATTTTGGGAACGAAAGGCCCCACGGTATAAAACAAGTAAAATGTCCTCTTATTATCTAAATATTATCTAAGACATATACAATATATAAATTTTAATTTTGTCATATTTAAATATTTTAGAAACAAAAGTTGTAAATATGTAAAAAATTAAAATATTCATGTTCAAAATATTATTTAAAATTTTTAATTGTGTGTACAAGAAAAATTGAAATCCTCAAACTAATAGGTCCAACAATTTTCTTCGTTTTAAAAAAAAGAAGATGAAACTCGCAAGTCTTTATCCCATGGTTGACTGATTCTTGAAGGGAGCCCCCGGTGCCGCTTTCTTCGCATTACTACGCTTCTGGTCCCAGCCAAGCGGGTTGTGTGTGGTGAAGAAGCGTTGCAGGACGCATGCCATGGCAGCGGCGACCACAAGCCCTAATCCGCAAACAGAAAGCAATCCTAAAACCATCACCAACACAGCCATGGCGGTTGGCACCCATATGGGGCCTAAGGCGATGATCAACACCCATAAATCGATCACACCCAAAACGCTTCCTGTGACGATCAAGCCGATGAGCACCAGCAACTTGGCGCCGGCGATCAAAAAGCGACGAAGGGGAAACGATACAGGGATTGGGAAAGTGAAGACGCCTAATAGCTTGGCTGGGTTATGAACTTGCCCTAGAATGAACGTCAGAGGGTTGTTAATAGCTAAGGCAAGTAATGTGGAAAGGACCTTTGAAGGATGAGTGTTGTGGGAGAGAAAGGGTATGTCAGGAGTTAGTGATGGTGTCTTTGAGTACATGTTTGAAGGAATGGATGTATGAAGATAAGAGATGTAGATGGACAAGGTTTGAAATTGTATATTTGAGCCTCTGTAGAATTGAAGTTGTTTCAATGGTCAATTTAGGAGGAGAGAAACGAGGCGGTTTGGACAGTTTTGGTTGGGTTTAGAATGGTTAGATATGGTGTGATTGAAGGATATAAAGGAGAGATTCACTATTTTTAATTATGAGATAGTTATAAACTGAGTTGCGGCACCAAAGTCGGGATTTAATTAATGGCTTCTCTTGGTTAAAGCGGATCTTGGATTAACTGAGGCATGTGATATTGTATTTGTTATAATATTATATATAGATATGTGTGTGTGAGAGAGAGAGAGGTCTAAGAATGAATAAATTTTTGCAATACATATGGCTAGAGTTGCTTGGTTCTAGGATTTATAGATTTGTAATGTAGTAAACTATTATGTAATGGACTGCATTACCAAAAACTGCAATCTCATTGAATGATTAGAAGTTTGACTGTTTTAGCAGCATCATAGAATTCACCGAATTTTCAAATAATCAAAACATACACCTGCTATATATTAAACTCAGAGCGAGGTGAAGCGGGATGATAACATAGTAATTAGACTCGAATCCGATTTAACCATCAAAAACATTTTTTTAAAAAAATCCAATGAAACATAGTAATTAGACTCGAATCCGATTTAACCATCAAAAACATTTTTTTAAAAAAATCCAATGAGTCCAGGCCTATTGAATACGGACAAGGTTCATGTTGGTATTATAAGCAACTGAGTGAGTTATGCGCAAGAGTAGACGAGACTTTACCCTAATAGCTGGAGCGCTAGAACCAATAAAATTAAATCAAATATTAACTTACCCAAAAATAAATCAATATATTAAGAGCAATTAAAAAAGAAGAAGTAGATCCATACACACTCTTATTTTTTTGTGTTATCTTTTCTATAATTGAGTTGTATGCAATAGGACAAGATCCAAATTAATATTAAAGCTCCCTTAGGTATCCCAAGCAATGAGCTAATTAAATTTTCAATTAATTTTTTGTTTGGTTACTATTAATTTTTTTATATAAAATATTTGATTATCAAAAACTATAGTAAGAAATTAATAATAATAAATAACTACTGGTCCACTTAATTATAATTTTAACATAAAATATTTTCTAATTAAATCTTAGGTTTGATAATAAAATGTGGAGCTTATTATTTTTAGTGTTAAATGCGAGAAAAAAATATTATTTGTATGAATACACTAAAATTTATCTGCTTTTCTTTTATCTAATATAAGAAAAAAAAATTCTCTCCATGTGTCAATTTGTGTTGAAATGAAGCCTTTCTATCAAAAAATATTAACATAAAAGATGGTATACATAGCGGATTACAAGAAACATCAACTATAAAATTAACATGTTTATAAAAAAAAAAGTGGACAAAAAACTACGATATAATTTTTAGATTTTTAATATTAATTTCTCTAATAAAAATATAATATGTAGACATTTTTTTTATAATTTATCACTACACGATTAAATTTTTTTAAAAAAATATTCATCCACATATTACATTTATATTTAAAAAAACCTAAAACTAAACACTAAAATTTTTTACCTTGTCCTTCAAAGAACTATGTATCGCCCATCAATTTGTGCTGGAATGAAGCCTCTCTTCAGCAGATCTAACACCCTCCATCTTCAACATCTCCAGCAGGGAATCACTCCACGTGTCAATGGGGCCAGGTAGGCACCAATGCACACAATCATTATACAAAGTCACATTCTCATTAGGCCCATGCCCATATCTACTAGGGTGCCCGTCGGGCCTCATTAACATGGCTTGCGTTGTGTCAAAAACCCTAAACTTTAAACCCTTCTTTTTTGCCTCCTTCATGGCACTATTAAACTCCTCCATCTGTATCATGTAAAATTCCAAATTTATCCCCTCTAGCTGCACCTCACTGCTCCTAAATGGCTTAGTCCTCACACAATTCCCACCTTGATTCCACAGTCCATTCTCAAAATGTGACGGCGTAAACGTTCTTAGAAACGTAATGCCCTTGAAATTTTCTAGGTTATAGATGGCTCTAAATGCCGTGCGAAATGCTTTTCTGTAACCATAGTACATGGTTAGATCTGTGACGTTGGGTAAGAGGCAATAGTGGCACCCTATGATGTTTTGCTTCTCGTAGAAAACCATTGGTCTCATGAACCAGTGGCCACCGTTGAGAATGACGTAATCGAAGTCGGCGATTTGGGTGGCCCATTTGTCGTCGGCCTCATCGAGGTAGAGGTTGAAGACGCCGGAGTTCGTCGGACCGGTTGAATCGGCTTCTTTGGATTTGACCAGATGGGGCGTCCAGAAAGTGGCCATGGTGAAGTTGTAACTTGGGTACTTCCAACGCTTGAAATATTCATCTGGTGTGAGTGATGCATCTATGGGCCATTCCGCCTGAAAATTAAGACAAAGATTGAATATGGTTAATTATGATCATGGGATAAAAGATGAAGCTAGCACCAAAAAATGCACGCATTGCGTGGATTAGTGTTTGTTAAACATGATTTTTATTGTTGAATCTCATTTCGATTTACCTTTTACTGATTTCCACATGGTCCAAGGCCGAAATCTAAATAAATATTTGTTTTGAAAAATAAAGTTCGAAACCTGATGATGAATAATTAAGTCCCAGTATATAACCCGAGCAATGAAAAGTTAAAGAGACATCATGTTTTCAATCAAAAATAAAAGATAAAAAGGCTGTATTATGGAAGCTAACCAGTTAATTATCCGGTGGGACTTGAAACGTCGAAGAAACTGTCAAGTATGCATTAGTCTACAGATGTAATTGCACACTTAAATGTTCTATGAAATTAATTTTTCCAAATATATTCTCACTTCTAGTTTTATTTTATTTTATTATATTACATAATATATATATAGAGAGAGATAAATTTGGTTTACACAATATGCAAAGATAACCCCATGTTATTGCACTCTTCAATACCTGGTCTTTGAAAAAAAAAGAGAGAACAAAAACCGTTCTATCCAATAAACTAATCATCCTACCGGTTTCCCCAGAAAAACAAAAAAACAAAAAAACAAAAGAATTGAACACAAGATTTCCAAATTAGAGTTTCTTTCTTTTCTTTTTTTCTATATCTTGTAATTTTTAATTAAATCACTCAATCCAAACCAAGCCTAAAATGTCAGATCACCTTGAGAACCATCCCCTTTCACAATTTGAACCACCACTATTATTATAAGAATAAATTATGACATCCTGAAGTTTAATTAAATTACATTAGATAGCTTTTTTTTTTTAAAAAAAAAAAAGCTATTATTTGACTCCTTAAAGTTTAATATATGTTACAAAAAAATTTTCTTTAATTTATTTTTTGTTAATGAAATTAAATTACATTTGATATTGAAGAAGTTCTGCAATATATATCAAAATTTTCAGAGAATTGAATGATATTTTTTTAAATAAGATAAATATCAAGAGTAATTTAACTAAATCTAAAAAGAGAAAAAAAGTGGAATTAACCCTTATTATAATATTCCTTTTTTTAAAAAAAAAAGTCAGTTCCTAGCTAGTGAAGAGAAACACTGCATGTTACACAGTACAAACTCTCAGCATCCAGCCAATAAATGTATTATTTATAAGAGAACTTTTTACGTGGGAGACAGAGTGGTAAACTATTCTAATTAATAATGCATTGCACTAACAGTGCACAATAATTCATAATGATGGTGGCTTTTCATCCAAGACATCTCAGTTTAAATATTCAGGGCCCCCACAGGTTTGTCATTTTGGATCGCAGAAGCTTTGAAGCAAGTATTCAAATCTAACAAATATATATAACTATTCAGAATGCAAAGATATGAATATGAAATTCTGTGTGCTTAAAATGATTTGATGAAAGAATTTTATTTCAAAAAAAAAATCGGGAGACACCTTTATCATAATAGTCAAAATAAAATTAATAGCAACTTAACATTGAATTTTATTTTTCTTCTCTTCGACAAATACACTTACTAATTATAAGATACGAAACAATGACTTGGCCAATTTGGCTTGAATGCCAATGACTATTTATTTGACACAAAGTTACAGCAATATTATGGCACTACATATGTTCTCTTTTTGAAAAAGTGACCTCTTAAACAAGTTCGATTATTTTGGTTTCGTTAAACTTTCAAAAACCATTGGAACTCTTAAATGGCTCTTTTAGTCCCCAACTCCTATTCGCATAGCGGCCATCCAAACCTTTAACAAATATTAAACCACTAAGGACATCGTTTTGCCTATAATTTCATTAGGCAGATATCGACAACGACTTAGCTATATGCAAATTGGTTCGATTGTCAAAAACAACGTACCAATTTAATTATTATTATTATTTTAAAATCTTTGAAATCTAACTTTTCAACCAGTTCTGCCTTTTGGGTTTCGTCAGGCATTTCTTAAAGGGAAAAAGCTTAGGTGTCCTAAAATAATTATGTAGATTTCATTATAAATTTCTTAATTAATTTTTTTAGCTAATCTCACTTGTGATACGTGCAATTTACTAGTTTAATTTATCAAAAATTAATAATCAGTCTATACAAAAACATTTCCATGACCTGTTCATAATACTTTTGAGTTCTCTAAATGGGAAGGCAAATATATAAAATGAAAAGAACTATCATTATCACAGAATAAGTAAATTTTAAAGCAGCTTATAATGCATAAATTAATCGTAAAACTATTATTGAGCGAGGCATACTATCAGACTGTCTCTTCAGTTCTTATTATACTTATCCACAAACCCTAATGTAAACATTTTTCCAAAATTTAAACTATAAAGATAAATTAAGAAAAAGCTAAAGGCTTATAATAATAATTTTTAAAAAAAAAAAAAGGGCTGATGTAGTTTCATGTGGCCAGTTAGGGATTTGGAGGACAAAGGTATACTACATTTCGATAAGTTTGGCAGAATATGGGCGGCCCAAAGATTCGATTATATCTTAGGATGCTTGATATATGCTTCTAGCACGTTACTGCCATTTTGATAATTTATTACCTAATCCTTGAATTCCACAACGGCTTAGTTCAACTAATCCCTCGTTTAGTAAAACTAGGACAAAGTGGTTAAAATAGAAATAAGAGCCAGGAAAAATGACACCTGGAGCAAACCTAATATTGGTCAGTTATGGATTTCTAGTTTTATTTTCTGCCACAAAATATGCTAAATAATTAGATAAGCTAAAATTGTTTTGGGGTCATATTTGGAATTATCAAATCTATTGCACAATTAGTATCCATGCATGATGAATATATAAACTTCATTGACAAGGATAATAATGTGAAATTATAACCTTTTGCACCGAGACAGATTTTGGTACATTTTAAAAGTACATTTATAGGGATTAAATTTTATAAGTACATTTTAAAAGTACATATAAATTACAGAAGGAAAAGTTCAGGTAATAATGTCATTTTGGCCCTAGACTTTGGGTAAGGAGGATATGCAGGATTATGTATTATGGAAAATGATGCCAATATAACGTTCCAACCAAGCATATTTAATATCAAAGGTCTTAAAAGAAAAGAAACAAACCAAAAGAACCATACTTTAAAATAATTTAGTAATCTCAAAAACAAACTTAGATGAATTTACTATTAGATTTTTGAATAAAATTTTATTTTAGTAGGTAAATCTTTCAATTGATTAGTTTTTTCTGAGATTAAATCTTTTAATTTAATCCTCAATTATTAAAATGCTTGCAATTACTGTTACTTTTCTATCCTATCTTCATTTAAAATTTAATACTAAACCTGTCAGTTTGCTTATTTAGACTTTATTTGTTTACCTTGCTTGTTAACTCTTCAGATTTAATGTCCAAATCAATAGATTGTAAGATTTGACTTTCAATTTTAGATGAAGAGCTAAGATGAAAAAGCTACATTGCTAATATTTTAATAACTAAGGAGCTAAATTAAAAAATAAATATCAAATTAAAAATTCACCTATTTCTAGGGATTAAATTTTCCTCTAAAATTTTGAACAAAATTAATATTAGATTTTAAAAAAATTCAACAGAATATTATTTATTCTTATTAAAAAAAATTCCATGTATTATAATTTAATTAAAACTACACTTATAACAAACACCTAAAAAAACTGCTAATCTCAATGGTAGAGAAGAATTTACTAACCCTTGAAAGGAGGCAAATCATGGACTGCATCTGATTTCTTCCTATGGAGTCTCCAACAAAAGCCATGGATTTTCCCCTCACAATCTCTAGGAACTGAAAAGGGTTGAATATGGGAAGCTCACACCCATTTGGCTTCCACCTCCATTTCAGGAACTCAGAGTCTGGCCTGCCATACTTCATGCAATTCTGGTGTTCATGAATGGCCCAGCACGTTTTGTTTGTGTAATAGGGAGCCTTAGCGTTTGGGACCCATTCCCCTGTGAAAAGGTCACACATCTTGATGGAGGTTGAAGGCAGGCTTGTTGACTCATTCAGATCATCAAATGGAGATGAGGATGATGATGATGATGATAGCTTCTTCTTGTGGTGGTATCCAAACAAAGGATTGGACAATGGGGTGATTGTAAATAGAAGTATGGCAAAAACTGCAAGCAATGTTACTTTTGGGATCATTTGTTTTGGGCTGTTTTTCCCAAACAGAAGCTCCATTGTGAACTTCATTTTGGGGGGAGAGAGAGAGAGAGAGAGAGAGAGAAGGGAGGGGAATGAAGCCAATTTTGCTCTATTATAGTGTGAGATTGGTTCACAATTTTTTTAGTGTTTTTATATGATAATGTATAGACCGTGTACTAATTAACTCCAATTCCAGGTTTACCATCGTTTAGAAATAAGACAGGCTTGCTAAAAAGTATATCAAGAGTTCGGTCCTCAAATTATTAACTATACGTACTAAACTGATAAAAAATTAATGAATATATAAATTAATTATTGTATTTATTAAGTGATTTAATATGCCAAAAGGATTAATTTATGATGAGTAAATTATTTTTAAGACTAATTTGTTCATCAATTAATTAATTTTAGAGACTATAGTAACTAAATTTCATAACTAATTAATTTTTTTTTCTAAATTTTATTATTCGTCTGCTTAATACAATTATATATATTATATGGTTTATTATTTTATGGTATCTTCTGTTGTGCTTTTATTTTAAATAAAAATATTATTTGAATGACCGTATTTTATAAGAGCATCGTCACACAGCTAAAATGACAATATATAATTCCTTCAAAAAAGCTATTTTATAATCTAATATTCACATTTGCAATTTTTTACTGGAATAACCACTTTAATATTTACAAATCTCATTAACACACTATATTTATAATGAAATAACGACTCGTCAAAGTATAATTACAATATATTTATTGAAAAAATGAAAATGAAAAACAGAATAAGTACGGGGGCTCACAACAAATGACAGAGAAATACTTACTGGAAAAGTGACATGCATGTAGACACTGTCTACATAAACACACCCATCAATTAATGTCTCACATAAATCATGGGTTTTGCAACATATTCCAATCTAAAAATAATGTGCCTGCTCAAATAAAAATTCAATATTGACAGGCACGTGATGCATCAAATGAGTGCTTGGGTTTTTGCTCTGATCTCTCACGTGTCACGTCCCTTTCCACAATACCTCGTGCCATGTTATTGGTGATGTCCTGGTTTTCAAAGCGATAATACTTTAATTTTATGAAACCCAAATATTTTATTGAGGAGTTGAGCTTTCTTTTTCCGATTACCATATCTAATGGCTTACTTGCACGTAAGCAAAATAAGCAGTGTTTATAAGAAGATGAATATCAATGGGGTAAAGTATACGATGGGATGCTTAAATTATACATTTTTTTATTTGTAAAAGTTATATTTTTTAAAATTAAAAGTTACAATTAGGTTTATTTTAATCAAAATGTTTTATATTTATTATTTCTATAATATAATAAATATTAAATATGTATTTAAAATTTTTAAATTTAAAATAAATTAAATTTATGATTTCAAACAAGAAATAAATAATATTAAAATCATATTTTAACAAATAAAATTTTTAATAAGGTATAATTTTAATAAAAGAAATCAATATTATCTTTGAGCTTTTTAGTCATCTTGTTATTTTTTAAAAAATTACATATTCTTTATAATAATAAAAAATATGTAATTTAAAAACTTGTCTTAAGAAAAGTGAAAGTAGAGTAAGTAATTTATTTTGTGTTGAGATTAAGTATGACAGGGAATGGGAAAAAGTTTCATGTTGAATAAAAGTAGACTAAAGAAAATGTATATAAATATAAAGGACCTATAGATTTGATGCCTAAAAATTAGATAATGCCAAGTATATATTTTTCTCAAAGTCCAAACGTAAAAGAGTTTAATAGATCTCTCCAATTTTATTAGATAAAATTAAATTAAAGGAGAAGTATATATATGGGTTACGTAGGTTCAGCCCTGTTTGGTTTTAAGGGAAACTAACTTTGCTGCTTGTAAGAGTCAATGGGAGAGATCAATTTTGCATGGGAAGGAGATTCTTATATCCACATCCTCCATTCTCACATTTACTCTGTATAATTTCATTTTAGTGATTTTTTATATACATCTATTTACTACTATTTTATAAATTAAGTTGACGTTAAGGAAGTTTTACCAAATGAGGTTGAGTTTGGACTTCAGATTAAAATAAAATAGTTTACCTTTGAGGTTTTTAAAATTTACACTATGCCTTTTATCTTTTTGGACAAAGAAAATGATAAAATACATAAATTATAACTCTAACATTACTAATCGTTTGTATGATTGAAAACCTTTGCATTATGTCTCCTTTAAGTTAAATTTTACTATAATTTTCGTTGTAATTATATAATTTAGGCTTGCATTTTCTCTGGTTATAAATATATTGCACTAACCTTCCTAATTTATTTGAGGAAAAAATTCATATGTAGTTTCTTATATCTATTTTTGGGTTCTCTAATTAAAATATGATAAGTATATAATTTTTTAATTAAAATATAATAAGTGTATGATTTTTTACAAATAACTATATGATTTTTAAATTAAACTATTCACTTGTTATATTTTTATTGAAGAATTATATAATTATTATACATATTTTATTAAAGAATATAAAGAATTGCATTTAAATTTAATTATTTATTTCAAGTTACCACAAGCATCCTTTGGTAAATTGTGATGCATTGAATTACTATTAGGAGTTTAATAAAAAAAATTACACCCAAAGTCGTAGGGTATGAGCTCCACCATGAGAAGTGAATCAAGTGGTAAGCAAATTTGACTTCAATAATTAAAAAGATTTTGCAATATAAAAAATTTGAATTTATAGAAAAATACTTATAAGGAGGATTACCTTTAGTACCTTAAGCGAAATTAGTTTTACATTAAAAAAATACAAAAATATTCGTACGTGGAGAACCATAAAGAGTATATAAACTCTTTAAACAATTGTTACAGATAGGGGAACTTATGTATAAACTAAACTTAGAAAGATAGTGAATGCTAATATAAACTTGTACACATGCCAATAATACTAACATCTAAATTAATATACGAGATTTTGATGAGTTGGTTTCTTGGTGCCTCGTATATTAAAAGAAAAAAAAATGTAGTCAGTATGTGGTAACTTAGATTTTTAAATTAAAAAAAAAAAAGACACTAAACAGACAGACTGACACATTTACAACCGGTGTCGAAGCATTAGATCAGTATAGACTGATTTTATTCTTTTTTAAAATCTGGCATATATAATTAATATGATGTCTGCATATTATACAGTATTTATTGCTTAACTTATATTAGACTTTTTTTTTTTTGTTTGGAGTCCAAGCCCTGATATATTGACAATTTGACTCATACATACATGTAGTGATCCAAAATTTTTAGTCATGACTAGTATATAAACTAAACTAACTTAATTCAACTTAGCTTAACAAGCTTAAAAATAAATTTACTAAACCACAATAAGTCTAAAAAAATTATCAAAAATTATAATACATTTTTAAAATGCATGATTTATTTCATCAAAGAAATCATTTTGGGGTTGCAAAATCTGTCAAACTTCTCCTATAGTATAAATATTCCAAAATTCATACAAAAAATTTTAATCTAATAGTTAACTTCTTTTTTTCAAATAAAAGGGAATGAAAAAAAAGAAAGACAAATAATTGACTCAAACAAATTGCAAGTCCCACACCACATTATAAGACTGCAAAATTAGTGACCATCACATTATGAAGTTTTACATCATCAAACATCTAGTAAAAAGTTTATCTAACATGTCCAAGAAGGTACGTTAATCCTGTAACATCTCAACTAATTACTTGTTGATATGAAAAATATAAACATAAATAACAAGATGCGTACATGAGTTTTTCACAAATGAGTTAAACAGAAAAAAATAATTAAAATAAAATAATATATGTGTAAATTTATAAATATTTTAAAAGTTAAATAAATGCATTCTTGCAATAATCAACTTCAAAAAAATAATAATTTTTAAAAATATAAAAATAATACAAGTAAATAAATAAAACTCATTATATAGATATCGTGTAACAAGGTCAAATCTTGTTATCGTTCACATCACTACACTTTATTTATTTCTCATCTTAATGTTATGGTATCCTTATATATTACTTCTATTATGCTTCTATTTTAGCAAATCACAACATATCTATCATGAAATTTGAACCCTATACCTATGAAATGATCAGCTATGACTTTACTATTGAGCCACCATTGTTGCTTTGGTTATAATTACAAATTTTTGATATAATAGATGAGAAATAAAAATAAAATTTATATAATTTTTATTAAATTATATAAATATATTTTAAATTAATTAAAATTTAAATATTATATCATGTTTGATTTGTTTTTATATATAATTAGTCATAATATATTTCAAAATTGATTAATATTTATTTATTACGTTAAATTTTTAATATATAGAATAAAAATATTATTTAATTATCACTGATTCAACCATAATTCAACTATGGTTGAACTAATAAACTATGAATTAGTGAACATTAGTCTAATTTTAAAAATATTGATGCTATCATAAACTAGTTCAATTTTAAAAACATTGATGCTATCAAATTTTTTTATTTATTTCAGATCTCAAGGCTTGCAATTTTCTCATTTTAGTATCATTGCACTTTTTTTATTTCACATTTTAATGTCATCACACTTTATTTTATAATTTCTTTTTTAATATCATTGTCCTTTATTTCTCAAATTTCTAACACCATTGTGCTATTTACTACATCTCATAATGGCTATAGAGTTCACTTTATATCTCATCCATTACTTTAAGGATGTGTAGATGATCTATCCTTAAAAGTGCTATTAAAAAAAAAAAAGTCTCCATAAATATCATACCTAGCATCTCATATTGTTTGATGCAAGACTTAGATTTTCAATTCTTGTAAATAACATACCAAGCATCCCATATTATTTAGTGTCATTACACTTAGTGTTGTAATGTCTCACATCGGGTAAGAAGACCTTGGGTTAGGGTCTTATAAGTGGGAATAGTACTCTCCTCACTTAGATATGTTTTTTTGGGAGTTAATGGGAAAAGCCATCTTTCAAGAAGAATAAAACCCTGGAGCTAATGGGAAAAGCCACCTACCGGGAACAATATCCATGTGGCTCTTTAAGGTATTTGATATTAGAGCTGGCCTAGTTGCATGTGCAACCCAAGGACGGATTGACCTTAAAAGGAGGTGGATTGTAGGACGACCCTAGATTAAGGCCTTATAAGTGAGAGTAGTACTCTCCCCACGTGGACGCATTTTCTTGGGAGCTAATGGGAGAAGCCATCTTTCAAGAAGAACAAAACCCTTGAACTAATGGGAGAAGCCATCTTTCAAGAAGAACAAAACCCTTGAACTAATGGGAGAAGCCACCTTCCGGGGAAAAACGTGTCCACATGGGAAGAGTACTACTCTCATTTATAAGGCCA
Source organism: Erythrophleum ivorense (assembly GCA_026724425.1). Classification (NCBI taxonomy): domain Eukaryota; kingdom Viridiplantae; phylum Streptophyta; class Magnoliopsida; order Fabales; family Fabaceae; genus Erythrophleum; species Erythrophleum ivorense. The sequence continues at coordinate 8,268 of JAIUCV010002763.1, read as the reverse complement.
TAATCTAGAGTTTTTTTACCCGATGTGGGACATTATAGGTGCTATCACACTTTTTTTTTTTATTTTACATCTCAATGCCATCACAATTTTCTCATTTTAGTACAATTACCCTTTTTCTTATTTCACATTTTAGTGCCATTGCACTTTTCATATTTTAATGTCAACATCTTTTTCTTATTTCACATTTTAGTGCACCACACTTTATTTCATAATTTCTGTTTCAATACCATTGCTCTTTATTTCTCAAATTTCTAACACTATTGTGATGTTTATTATATCTCACAATGGCTATAGAATTCATATTATATCATATCTATTACTTTTTAAATATATAGTATAAATTAATAATAGGACCTAAGGAATCCTAAATGATCTACTCTTAAAAATGCTATTAAAGGAAAAAAAAAATATTTCTATAAGTATCGTACCAAACATTTCATATTGTTTGATGCAAGACTTAGTACTTAGATTTTCAATTTTTATAAATAACATACCAAGCATTTCATACTATTTAATATAAGATTTGGGTTTTATAGCTTTTATAGCACAATCAAGAAGAAAAAAACTATTCTCTTTAAGTTTCACACCAAACATAAAATAATTTTAAAAATATATTATGGAAATCTAAAAATAAAATAATTGTCAAATTCAATTAAAGAAGTGATTTAAAAATATATTAAACTAAAAACATAAATTTAATATAATTTATACAAATAAATTTCATCATAGAAATAAAAAACTTTAATAGAAATATAATACAATAAAAAAAAGATTCACCATTCACATTGCTTTACTCATAAGAGTACTATTACTTTTTAAATAATTAAATAAGTATTATATCAAAAGTAAATAAATACATAAAATCTAAAAATAAAGATAATTCAAAGATATATATATATATTCTATAATTATCAGCTAATTGGAAATAAATCAACTTTAATAAAATTATATAAGAAAACTTAGAATATGAAAATAATATATAAAATAAATAAATAAAAATTGTAAATAAAACTTTATGGTATAAAAGGAAAGGAAATAACTTATAAAGAGTAACCAAGTTACCACTATCTACATTTTGCACCAATGAGAACATCAATATTTTCATATCACATACATAAATTCCATCATTTATTTACAATATATTTTATAATTCAAGATTTTCAAAAGTTGAAAGCTTATTTCCCCATAACACAGCAAAATAAAAATTATTAAACTAATATTTGAGGCAAGAAAAATATAATTAAGGTTCAAACAAAATATGTCACTTTGCGAATTATATATTCACTAATAAAGATCAATAATAAAGATTCTTGTTTCTGACTTTAAGGTATAACTCTAGTTAATAAGATATTTTTAATGATGCCTTATAAAGCAAAGGAATGAAGATTAAGCCGTGAATTTCACACTTAAAATATTTACCAATAAGCACTCCAAATTTAAGAACTCTCTCTCAATGCCAATTTGATAAGAGAAGGGAGTTTACAGCCACCACAAGAAGAGAAAAAAGAGAAGAAAACGGAAAAGTCACATCAGATATGTGGAACTTTTGGCAATGCAACACACTAAGAAAGTGACAATGACGGGAGGTGGAGGGTGGCCAGCGAGCCAACATTGACCGACGAGCTTCCTACGCTTGAGGGAGATGTTGCATGATAGAGGAAGAAGGAAGTTACAAGAGAGGGGTGTGCATTTTTTCTCTAAGAAGGAGACGACGCTGCTTGTGTTGCTGCATGAGAATGGGGCAGCGAGAGGAAAAAGAAAACAGAAAAAGGAAGAAAAGGAAAAGACTTTAGGGTTTTTTTATTATTGGGCTCATAATAACATGCCTATGAAATTATTTTTGGCCCAAATAGAGAGATAAAGTTTTTTAAAAGTTTAGATCCAATTAAGATAATTATCTAGAGGTTTGAAGATATAAGGAAATCCTATTGGTTACTAGATAGATATCCAAGAAGCTTTATAAGATAAATTTTAGGCTTTAAAATTTGATTCAAATTAATTAGTTAAGGTTTTTTTTAATCATAAAATAATTTCTTTAGTATTAATAAATTATTTATCTTTTTATATTATTTTTATTATTATCACTATTTAATATATTTTTAGGGTTATTACAATGCAACTGAAAATAAACAAAAAAATTCAAATAAATAACCATTAAAATTATTTTCTAATATATATAACTAATTTTTTTAAACAAAACATGGAATAAAATGCTCTGCATTTTGTTAAATTTTTTTTTCACAAAAACTATTGAACATGAAGGCAATGGCTCTACATTCAATTAATTTTTTTTCTTTTGTAAATATTTACTTGAGTAAGGAGCAAAATATTCCACGTCCAAGTGAGATAGAAAGTGGGAGGTGGGAGAGGGGGCAACTGTAGTGGGGGGAGGGGCGTGGGTACATTTTTTTTGGGGGGGGTGTTAAGAGAGAGATATTATATAAACATATAATTTATATTTGTATAAATCATATATTTTATAATATAATTTATTTAATTCAAAGGCATCATTGGGAGAGTTATGGGCCATGCGTTTCCTGTTCCTGTGTAGGCCTGGGTTTGCAAGGTAGGATCCAAAGACCAAAACCGTTTTTGGGACAAATCCAATTATTCGTTGTTAGTTTTCTCGTATTGTAGTTTTTGGGGCCGTCCAATTTTGATTAATGACCCTGACATATCCTCTCGTTTGATTTGGCCATGCTGCCTTTTTACTTAATGGATAAAATCCGTTTGGCCAATTTTTTTTTTTTAGAGAATTGCATTTTGTCTAAAATGATTAAATTTCACAATATTGTGAGCAATATGAATTTGTCATCTGCAAAAAATGCTTTATGCCCTCTTCATTTAAAAAAAAAAGAGTTTTTTTTGTTATGGCTTTGATTAGAATTTTTTTCGGCCCCAAAAATGACTTCATTATTATTGGCTGGAGCTCATTTGTAGAAAAAGGGTTATTCAATTAGTAGCAAAATAAAAGAGTGCATTGAACTTAAATACTTAGATTTGAGTTACTTACAATCTCTCTTAGAATTGTCGCATATTTTAATTCAAGTTCATTTCTGTCAAGTGGCAAAGAAATGGGGTCTATCTTAAAAAATACTGATTGCAATAGGTGAATGAAAAATTAGAACTTACCTAACAAGAACAAAAATCTTACAAAAATTCCATATATATTTTCTATGGATGCTGACACTTAAAATCTAAGTCACATCTAATGCCATAGTCCTTTTCATTGGCAATATTATTGATCTAATTATGAGGTATTTGGTAACAATATATTTCGTTTTAAATAGTTTAAATTTATGGATATAAGATACTTGAATATCTAAGATTCTTTTATATAAAAAGTAAAAAGCTTTAAGAAAAAAGTCAAAATACAAGTGATAAACAAAGGCTCTAACTTCATATGTGTCATGTCTAACAGTGGGCACTTTAAAGTCTTGTCAAAGGGTAAATTTTTCCAACTCGTCCAAAAAAGAAAAAAAAATCTATGATCGAAATGAGAGAAAAATTGCATGAATTAGATTGCTAGTGAAATCATACAATTTGAATCCTTTCTTGCTTAATTCAAGTAGATTGCGATTCAATTGGAGAGAAATGAAGAGAAAATAGAGAATAGGTAAAAAGAAAAGAAGTGTCCTCTATGTATATACTTTTATTCTTTTGTGTTATTTTTTTTTATCTCACTCCAATAGAATAACTTCAGAGATGATCAAAATATGAAATTATATTGGAGAGAAATTACATGAAACCGTCATTGCATATCAGTCCACAAAATCTATAATTTGCAAAAACTACATGTTTATATACTCCCTCTAATCCTGTTTATAAGAAAATTTGAAAAAAAAATTGTCTTAAAATATAAGAAATATGATATATTTTTTTATTTTACTAAATAATAAATTTTTTTATCTTTCATTTATTGTTACATCTAATACACTTAACAATACATAACGTTTTTTCATGCAAAATAAAGATGGGTAAAATAAAAAAAATTATTAAATTTAAATCTAATTAATGAGTTAAACTAATATTAACTATTTTTTTAATACCAATAAAATAACTTTTTATTTTTAATAAATAAGATCGGAAGGAGTATATATACACACACCTTTCTCATCTTTCCCCATTTGATATTTTCAACACGTCGGTAATGCACTAAAAATTTATGATGGAGAGAGATTGTGAGAATCCTGTGAGATTTAATTAGGTGGTATTGAATTAATACAGACTCAGATTGTTGTAGACACACTCATAAATGTTATCATGGTGAAAGAAGTTGAGGACAGAACCCTAGTTTTGTGTTGTTAATTGTGTGTTAGGTGGTAATTGGTATTGGTAAAACATGCACAAGGTAATGATCGCCATGGCGTATCAGATTCTCATTTACATCTCACAGATACGTTGAGAGCTCATACGTAACCCTTTAAAATTTGAACTGTCCAGACTACTCCACATTTGTCCGTTGCAGATATTCCAAACGGGAAACAGAGGCCACGTGTTGAAATCTTGGTTTACTTTCTGGGTACAATTCATCCAAAACGATGCGTTTTGGTATGAGCAGACACGTGGCGCAGAGATGACAGTTGGATAAAGCGGACGGCCAGGATCTCACCAACATGAAACCATCATTTTGCCGCGTTAAAAAGAGAGAATCTGCGCCTAATTTTTTATGGGGCCTCCATGCGAAAAAAGACCAAGAGATGAGGTAAAGTATAATTTTAGAAGATAAAGGTAAACTTACCATTACAATTTATTTTTATTTCAATTACTACTGTTGGATCATTTTACTTAGATAGTGCCTCGTCTTAATGACACCATGCCACTTGTTGTGACACCATAAAATTATCCTACTTACAATTACAATGATGTGAACATCCACTCTTTATGCTCTTATGCATGTAGATATCTGTTTATAATTATCTTAAAATTAAATGCAATCTGAACATCCATTCAGAATTTGCAGAGGGGGATTGCTTATTCCAACGGTGAGTTAGTGACATGTAAACTTAGTCGAACACCAATTATTAATTGATCAAACGTGGCCCAAAGAAGGAATCTCTAACTTGAAAATGGGCCCTTCCCTAATAAAAATGGGCTATAAAAAAAAGATTAGATTTAGATGTAGTTTGAATTTTTTAATTAAAATCTAATAAGTGTTTTAATTTTTTAATTAAAATATAACATTTATATAGTTTAATTTGAGAACTATATATATATATATATTTTTAAAAAAAATATATACACTTGATAATCTAAATACAAAAAATTGTACATAAACTTAAAGAAAAAAAAAAAAAAGAAATGCAACATCCCCTTTGAGAAGAATAAAGAACCTAGCCGTAACAGCCCTTAGCCATGTGGTTTTTGGGGTTGCAACTGCTCGTTTTCTCTCTTGTTTTTGTTCATCCTATTTCAAAGTCCTTTTTCTTTTATCTCCTCCCTCTGTGGCTGTAGTTTTCGACTCATTTTTTAAGTCTAACAATGATGTTTGCTATGTCTTAAAAGAAAGTGGTTTCCATAAGTGTTAACGATCACCAAGATCGAGAGGTGCGTTACTTCTTCAACTATATCAAACAAGGTTTCTTTTTTGTTTTTTGTTTTTGTAGTTATTATTTTATACAATTTTGGTTGTGAATTTAAAATGATTTTAAAAGTGCATTGCCCCTTCTTGTTTGTTTTGCATGTCTCGTAGGTGTAAACTTAAGATTTTTATCATTAATGTACGATGTATTTTGTTTCTTCATCTTTTGGCATGAATGAAAAACACAAAAGGCTAACTCTTCTATATTGGAAAAAATATGCTAACTGAACTCTCTCACATATTTTTTACTTAACATTTGAATTTTTTTTCTCCTAAATTTGCCATGATGAAACCTCCATTCTCAAGTATCATACTCATCCTTGTCCTTTCTCACCCTTGTCTCTCAAAAATTTTCTCCCCTGAATCCTTTCTCATAAATTTCCAAGCTTCCTATCTCTTCTCAATTTGTGATAATGAGTAATTTTAATTGGGCCTTATATTTTAACTTTGAGCATCCAATACATTAAATCAAACTCGGATTGGGTTGGATCGAACCCTCCTTTATACTCTAAAATGCTTATCTTGATTGAAGCCACTCTTTCTGAGCTAGTAATAGAAATCAAAATACAACACTAGAAATATATGTAAAATATGCAAACATTTATTTGCAAATAGACAAATTTAACAACATAATGAGTTCCTCTAATTATTCAAGACACTAGGAATCTCTCAATACTTTCCACAATATTTTTTTCACCCACTTCCTCTCTCTTTTCACCCCTTTAAACCTTAAAACTACTCACAACTACCCAAATAATTACCTTACCAGAATAGCTATATAACCACTCTCAAAAGCTTAAAAACGCACTAAGTTGCTTACATAACCACCTTACAACCTACACACTATCCAAAATAATTACATAACCACCCTCTATTGCCTAAACACTACCTAAAACATTTAGGTAACTATAGACCCATCATTAGCGACTCCTCCAAAACACACTTTGTCCTTAAGGGGTGAATAAGGAAATAAGAATCTTTTCCATATCTAGTCTTCAAAGCATCACCTTGCCCTCAAGGTGAGAACTAAAAGTTGTGACTAGTGGGTTTTTTAATTTCCATTAAGATTTTGCTCTACTTTCTTAAAAAGAAATTCCAATCCAATAACTTCGAGAATATCAACAAGCACCATAACCTCTTGCTCCTTAATTTTTCCTTTCTAAATCCAATATATTTATGGCAGTTAACCCCATGATCAAATTATTGGTAATTTCATTTTAGTGGTATACTTAGAATTTTCTTTCCCATCACAGACCAAGATGGGTGCAAGTTCTTCTTCTTGCTTTGCACCCACAATGCTAGATATAATTTCTTTTTCTATGATTTCTTCCATGGGATGTCTAGAAAACTTCATCTCTTGTTCAATTCCTTCTCCTTTGGTTCCTTCTATTAGATCATCACTTAAAAATTGAGGAAGCTCTAATTGTTGATGTCTAGTAGGTTCCTTCTTATCTCTCATATACTCCTTCCTCTTTCTCCCATGTTAAGCTCTTTCTTCATGTCTTCTCTATTCCTTCCAATATTTCACACAACTCAAATTCTTTTATGAATTCTACTAACTCTTTTTAAGTTTGACAAAAGTTCCTTTAGTTAATTTCTTTTTTTTTTTCATCATTCCCATATTGATTCTCCTTACAGTAAAATCTCCTTATAATCCCTCAAATGTGCTCTCCACTCTTGTGTTCATTATGTATCAAATTGTCATCACTCTTATACCAAAATTAAAAACTAAGAGGAAATATATGTAAAATACATAGAAATACACTTACAAATAAACAGATTCAATAACCTAATGAGTTTTACCTGTTATTAGAGACATTAGGAATTTCTCAAATACTTTCCACAATATTTTTTCACCCCTTCAAACTTTAAAACTACCCATAATTACTCAAGAAAGTACCATACAAGTCTGATGCAAAAACTATCAAAAAACTTATTAGAAGAGTTACATAACCACCTTTAATAACCTAAAAGCTACCTAGAATAGTTACATAAATTGAACTAAATGAACTACTAACCAAGAAACAAATTGAAAGCAGGAAATTAAAGAATTGGATTAATTAATTATGAAAAACTCAAGAGCTTGGATTTTAATTTTACTTCTTATGATTAAATTAAGAGTAACTTATGCAATTAATTTCTATTCTAATTCACAACTAATTTCCTATGAATATGTAATTCCCTTTGGAGATAGAACATGTATGTCTATACTAGTCCTACATTCGCTTTTGTGATTATAAACTCTAACATAGACCCTTCAAACTTTATGGAATTTAGTATATGTTTACATGTAGCGGCTTGGTGTGCATATATGTTACAATTTGCTTAGGTAGATATATATATATATATATATAATCTAAATCTAAGTCTATGATTTAGGTGATTTCCTATAATAATTTACTTTTCAATTCATCTCACTATAGACCAAATTTCATAAACAATTATTAGAAATTTTTAAATAAATTATAACTAAATAATAAATTAATCAAAAGAAAAGTTAGTGCATGAATATTCTAAATTTAAACATAATCTATAATCATCTTCATCCAAACCCTAAATTTAAAGGATTTAGCTACTCATAATTAAAACTAAAATTTTAGAATAAAAATAAATAAATAAATAAATAAATAAAAGAGTCCATATCAAATAGAAAAGAGAAAAAAAAAGAAGAGAGAAAAATATGACAA
>JAIUCV010002762.1:0-41780 GCA_026724425.1 Erythrophleum ivorense | reverse complement strand
AAAAAACATTTAAGTAAACAAATTTATAATATAATATAAATATGATTTGAAATAATATGAAATAAAAAAATGAAAAATAATTACCTCCACAAAAACTTTGTTCCTCACAGACGTAGATAGCTCAGCAGGACCAGAAGCGATGCTCTCGGGATCATCATTTTGAGTCATTTCTTGTAGCTTGGAATTAACATCGTTGTAAAGCTCCTCAGAATCTTCATCCAAGAAAAAGCCATCCGGGTTCTGCTTTGTGTACGTGAGAACCGCTAGCAAATCAGTCACTTTTTTTTTTTTTTAATAAATACTTAAACAATTCTAGCGTAAGTCTTAAAATAAATAAGTCAATAAGACATAATATCAATTCAACAACAAAAGCCAATAATCAAATAAATTCAAATCTCAAATAACTCTATCAACTTAAGCAAACGGAACAAAACATAAATCCTATCATCTTCTTCTTCGGCCTTGATTCCGCGCTTAAACATTTCTACCACCTGCATCACAGGAAAGGAGATGCGTAAGTATTATCATAAATACTTAGTGAGACGATCACTCTGCCCACGGGCCAATTAGGCAATTTCAAGATACTTAAAGTCTTTTAAATAATTTCCACAATTATTAAATATTTTTCCACCATTAAAATAATTTCAGATAATTATTGAATAATTCTCATAATTAAATAATAATCTTAATTAATTATTAATCCAAAAATAATTAAATAAACGAATTCAATTAACCACTTAAATTAATTAATTCCATTAAACCGGATTAAACCATTTTAATTCAATTTCAAATCAATTACCAATTATCAATCGATCAAACCGGTTAACCACCCTGAACCAGCATTGGTGTCAACCGACACCAAACTTGGTGTCGATCGACACCCGCTCGACAGAGCGATACCAAGAGCAACGAAAAACGCAGAAACACAGAATTAACACAATTATCAACCAAACACGATTAAACACCACAATCGACACATAAACATCACGAAAAGCAACAGAAACTCATCAATACATCCATCTAACAACCTAGATCCAGAAATCCCGAGCCCACAGTCACGCACTCACCTTGAATTTGGATTGAAATGGAGGAAAGGAAAATGAACAGGGAAGAACAGCAACAAACCACCTCAGAAACTCCACCAATCTCCTCAAAACTCTCCAAAATCGCCTAGAACTCTCTGCCTCCTTTTCTATCTCGAAAATTGTGAAAAAGACTGCTCAGACTCTTTTTATTCGCGACCTAGGGCTTCCCTTTTCTCTTAACCGGCCAAACCACACTCAAATCAAACCGGTAATTCGCAACCAGACCGGTGTCGATCGACACCCACCTTGGTGTCGGTCGACACCCTACGAAATTTCCACCTCTTTGGTTTACGAATGTTACAACTCTCCCCCACTAAACTGGATTCGACCTCAAATCCTACTCAAAACTCGTCTCGCAAGACAAAAATCCGACCTCGCAAGGTCACAACACTGGAGATCCTCACCTGATCCCCGAGACTCACACTCAATCTTATGTATACGCACGTTCCAAGACATTTTCCTCTTAACTCATTATCCAAACACTCATATTGGGGCCACGGCCTTGATATATCCATATTTTACATGTTTTTACCTTGGTTTTCTTTATATTTTCTTACCCAATAATAATGATTTTGTACCCAAGAGGTAGTTTTCTTGTATATTGTGGTTTTGGGAAGCAAACAGGTCAAAATGGCAAAAAGAAGGCAAAAGAGCTTAAAACAATGATCCATGCAAGCTCCCAAGTCAAGAGCTTCAACAAAACTCAAGTTAGCCGGTTTCCGCATTCGGACAGAATCGAAGCGCCCGAAAGATGACCACGGCAAAGGGTCTTTCCTACTTCCAAATCATGAGATCTTTATATGGAAATATAGATAAATGAGTCATGCGTCGCAATGAAGTGGAATTGGGCTATTTGGAGCAGAAATGCGGCCTAGGATCTTTTTCTCCCAAGACATGTCCGTCTGGCGAGTAAGTGAAGCCCATGGAGCTTGGATGAGCGAAATGGACCGGGATCACTGCGGGCCAAGCCTAGACTTCATCAAGACTCAAGCCCACACTCTTTCACGCGATCAGGAAGCAGCGGCGCCGACTTGAGCAAGACTTGGTGAGCAAGTTCACCCGGGTGGAGAAAAAGGAAACATTCCTCTTCTTGCCCGCGCATTAATTCGGCCGACCTAAGCCTCCCCTCTCCTATATATACTTGCTTTTAGCCTCTTGTATCATGATCACGAATCAGAAACACACCAGAAAACATCTTGAAACTCTTTCAATAAACCGGAGCCACTTAGGTGGTCTCCTTGTTCTTTCTTCTTCTTCTTTTGCATCTTGTACATACTCGCATGTTTAGATAAGTTTTAAGTCTAGGTTTAGGGGTTTCTCTCTATGGAAGAGCCACGGTTTGATCTCTATCACTCCGCCTCTCTCCATTAGAATCATGGGATCCTCTCTACTCCTTTTGACTCATCATTGAATCATGGATCTTTCAAGAAAGACATGACATGATAAGCCATCGTGCATCGGTTGTTAAAGAAAGGGAAACCTTATGGTTCACCATCTTTATTCATACCTAAAGCTTGTTGTTAGAGTAGCTAACTAGCGGCTTGATTCAAGGTTGATATACTCTCCAAAAGCTTGTTATATCTCCGGATCTAGTATTTGATGGGCAATTCGTCTTAGGCTATGAAAATAGACCTAAGGAGTTTTGTGAACAATCATTACTTAGTCTTAAGGCATGTTTCACTCTACAATGACCATGCGAAAGCTGAGTCCATTGGTTTAAGAAACATAGGTGGTCGGATCCATGAAAGTGGAATGGCCACACTCTAGTGTTTTGTGTTCATAAGAATCGGATTTTAACAAACTTTTCAATCGACTTGGCTTATGTCTTTTGCGGATTATCTTTTGATCTAATGATGTTGCTTGTATAGTCTTGCATTGTTATTTACTTATAAAACAAAGTACAAAACCCCCATTGCATATTGTTGATTTAGCTCGGCCAAGTCTTTAAAATGTGTAGCATGTAATTCGCATTCTCTTGTGGATCGACCCCTAAGTACTACAACAACATGTTGTGCACTTGCAACTATGTTTTTGCTTAGGGTTTATTTACTTGCATTCATCCCACAACCTAGCATGCATCAAGTATTTTGGCGCCGTTGCCGGGGATTGCATTGCATCTACACGTTCATGAGATCAAAAGCTAAGCCTAAATCTTTTGTTTCATGTTTATTAACTTACTAACTTTTACTTTCTTGTGTTTCTTAGGATGAGCCACCACTCAAGTGTGAGTAACCGCTTTGAAAGGAGAAACCCACTTCCCCACGAAGTCCAAAGACGGCCACACCATCCAAAACCGGCCGAAGACTTCATCCCCATGCCAATCCCACCAAATTTCCACCATCCGCTCTTTGCCGAGACTAGCCGAGAAGAACATCATCACTATCATCAAAACCGATCACCGGTTTATCAAGGCCGACTTCACCAGCCGCCTCATCATCACCACCGTCCGCGCCCCGACCTTCCCACATACCAAGAGCACGCGCTTAACCGGCGAAGAGATGACAATCTCAAAGCCATGATGGAAGATTTCATGGAACTCCAAAGAAAATCTAACCAACGTCTTGAGACAAGGTTAGAGTTTCTAAGGTATGACCTTGATGGGAAGTTTGAAACCCTCTCTGACCAAGTGGAGAGAGTTGAATCAAGGTGTATTGAAGTGGAGGAGGAGCTGAAGAAGCAAACCGCAACCGTCGGAGACAACACCAAGGCAATCCGAGACATGAGCCTCAATTCAAAAGAGATGGATAGCCACTTGGATGAAAAGATCACCAGCCTAGAAGATGACCTCAATGGCACAACCGAGAGCCTCAACTCAATCGCACTTATAGCTCACCAAGCTAAGAAGAGAGCCTCGGAGGTTAACCAAAAGGAGCAAGAGCTTTATTCAACTATGTTAGTATTGGTGGAAGGACAAAAACAATTCAAGGTGTTGCTCGATGACTTGAAGAACCATGTGGAGGAGAGACACAAGACCCTACTTGAGAAGACCACATTATGGCAAGATAGAACCGGAGGAGTCTCCAAAGGAGTCGAAGACCTCACCAAACGCTTGAAGGATGTGGATGAGAAGATCCGAGCTTTGAAAGACACAAAGGCGGCCGATTCAAAACCGGACAAAGCCCTAGCTGCCTTTGGTGTTAAAGAAACTAATTCAAGAGTTGTTTGGGACGCGGATGATAGAGGACAAGGCAAACGCACGGCAAGGATAAGAGGAAATAGATTGTCGGAAGGTACACCAATCTCTCCAAGAGCTCCACGACCACCATTCCCGAAGGAGAAGAGGAAGAAGAGATCATCATTTAATCACATTATTGATGATTTCAACTTCATTGCAAGAAGATTTCCTTGCAACATGCCATTCGATATTGCTTGCAACAAGAGCCCCTACTTACAAGACTTTGTGTGGAGCAACGATTGGAGCTTAGCCGAAGTGGAGGAAATGTATGATGAAGCAAGAAAGGGAATGCCTAAGCCAAGGACGTTGCACAAGCTTCATGACCCAGGTTACTTTCTTATACATTGCTCCATCAATGGCAAATTCTTTGATGATGCGTTATGTGATTCCGGTTCAAGTGTGAACCTCATGCCGGCGGTAATAGCAAGAAGTTTGGGTCTGATTGAGACCATGGAGCGGACAAACATGGGGATAAAGCTTGCCAACAGCTCTTCATTCAAACCACTTGGCAAGGTAAAAGATGTTCCGCTTGACTTTGAAGATTGCATCATTCCAGCCGATTTCTATGTTGTTACTATGGAGGATCCGGAAGACCAAGCTCTTTTACTTGGAAGATCTTTCTTAGCCACGGCTGGAGCAATCATGGATTGGCCGAACAGGAGGATCTCACTAGCTAATGTTGACAAGGACACCTACTATGTTGCTGCACCTCCGGGTTTTTCATCAAAAAGATTTCGGTACACAAGTGGAGGAGAAGGCTCACAACAAGGTTACTTGATCAAAGAAGTGTTACAAGACAAGATGCACTCGGATCCATCCAGCACTAGGAGCTTCCTACAGCCTCCACACTTGCCTAACACTTAAGGAACACAAGGAGTCGAGCTAAAAAGACTTAAAACAAGCGCTTATGGGAGGCAACCCATATTTTTCTTTTCTTTTCTTTTTAACTTTTGATTTGGTTTTTATTAACTTGAATTTTTGTTGGGAATTTTATCAAATCCATAAAAAAAATAATAAAAATGTTTTAGGATAAGTACCAAAGAAGACCATCAAAGGAGTTTTGCACGTTTCATGAGCCGGAACTTAATGAAGTCGAGTTATCCCACCCATATCATCCCGCCCTTGTTCCGGAGCACCAACATAGCGGTCACCACCTTCGGATGCACAAGGAAGATTACGGAGATCAATCGGTGGAAGAAATTCACAACACGGTCGAGTCATATGGAAGATATCAAGTCCGGCAGCATTCTCCCGGCCAAACGGGTAACACGGAGGACCCAATCGACCCATCTTACAAACGGCTCAACCAAAGTCCACCAAATTTCACAGGCGACCAGACGACACCATGTTGGTCGGCAAATCCAAAAGATAGGACGACAAAAAGTCGACGGTTCAGGAGATATGCTTGGAAGCCCTAATCCGGTCGATGGCGGGCACCAAATGGTCGACAAAACCCAAATCACGACATAGGTGCGGCAACCAGCTGGGAATGACTTATTGGAGCCTCACTAACACTTTTCCAGAAATAGATCCAAGATCGAACGAGCCAATCCCAAAAGAAGTCACGCAACACCTTCCCGGAGCCGTATTGACCATTTTGTGAAGGAAATCTCAAACCGCCCGTCCGTTTGCCCTCAAACTTCTCCCGTGGTCATAAAATATCAGGTTGGTCGACAGATTTTCGAGATCGGTCGAGGAATTCATTATCGTTTGGGCTGTGGTCTATTGCACCCTCTCCGGATCGTCCGGATGGCCACCAAATGATGAATCTCCCAAACCGCTCGTTTGTTTGACCTGAAACTCCACCACGGCTCCTAAAATATATGATTGGTCGGTGGAATTTCAAGATCGGTCGGAGAATTGTTCACGGTTCAGGCTGCGGTCATCTACATCACCTTCCGGCCAGCCGATGAATCCACCCGATGACGAATTCTCAAATCCGCTCGTTCGTTTGACCTCACACTTCACCAGCGGCTCTAAACCATCATATTGGACGGTAAATTTTCAATCCCGTTCATAAAATTCTTAACGGTTTATCATGTGGTCCACAGCCTTCATTTTTGGCCGATACACGGGCCTTACACGACCACACTGCACACCGGACGGCATCACACCCTCAGATTGAAAACTCACCGACCAAATGGATCTAAGGCGTGATTTGATGTTGTCATATCTCACTTAGAGTCACTTCACAATGCAAACCCGCTCTTCATGACCTATGGTCGGACTTTGGTACACAATCCGAAACACTTTCCCAACAAATTCAACTTTCTTTTTCACCCCTCTTAATTGGATTTGCTTCCACCGGGACGGTGCAAGTTAAGTCTGGGGGGATTACTAACACGTTTGTTCTTTTGATTTTTCCTTTCATTTTTCCCTTTTTCTTTGAGTCATTTTATTGAGTCAAAATTTTGTCCGAGAATCATGACCTTTCCTTTGAAACTAACCATGTTACACTAATGTTTAAGTGACCATTGAAACAGTATTTGGCAACACATTCACTCAATGTACACTTTGAGCGGATCGGTCCACCAAAAATGGCCACATTTCCAAAAAGCCAATGGAAGATCCACCTTTGACTCCGCACCTTAATGAACTTAACCTTCTCAGCTAGGGGCTTGGTTTTACAAAGGGAACAACTCCTCATACTCACCAAATAGTGAAAGTCTACGTGAGTTCGGCTTCCCCTCTCTCTCCCCTTCAATTTAAGAAAAAGCACCAAGGTCCAAGTAACCGGGGATTAGGTGGCTACCACCATCAATACTCGCGTCTATGAAAGACCCTTCGATCCAAGTAACCGGGGATTAGGTGGCTACAACCATCAATACTCGCGTCTATGGAAGATCCATCAAAAACCTCCACAAAGAGGAGAAGAAGTCGGATAAAAAAAATACCTTGCTACCCTAAAAAAGGGATGAACCGACTTAAGAAGTGAGAAGAGAGAGAGGTGAAGCAAGAGCCAAGACAAGTGTTTAAGCACAAGAGGATGAGCAAGAGATCATAAACCCTTTGATCGATATCCCCTAGTTGAGACCACACCTTTAAAAACTAAAGGAGTCAAAGGAGGTGAGCCCGGATGGTCATATGGAGTGTGGGTTACTTTGGGATGACTGCTACACTCAAAGTAAGTACTTATGTTCCTCATCATAAAGCCAAAACCGTTTTTCATGTGGATTACTAAAACATAAGCTAAACGTGGATTTTCAAAATGCATTGAGAGTTCTCATGTTTTCAAACCTCTTTTCCTTTCTTAGTTTGCTTGAGGACAAGCAAAAGGCTAAGTCTGGGGGAGTTGATATATCCATATTTTACATGTTTTTACCTTGGTTTTCTTTATATTTTCTTACCCAATAATAATGATTTTGTACCCAAGAGGTAGTTTTCTTGTATATTGTGGTTTTGGGAAGCAATGTTGGGGTCGGATTCCACCCCGAGATCGTCATTTGGATTGGACAAATGGAGGAAGACCGAGTTAGACCGCACCAGCCGAACCGCACCAAACCGGGCCGAGCCGGGCGTCAAACCAAAGGCCAGCCGGAGACTCCTTAATGGGCCGAACCAACATCCGACGAAGCGATTCGAGCCGAGGCCCATCAAAGACTTTCCTTGAACTGAAATCGGCGCGAGCCATAAAGGAAAGTTTACATTTTTGCGGAGTCGGCGCGAGCAGAAAAGGAAAGTTTACATTTTCGCGTAAAGTCGGTTGTAAAAGTCGGTTCCTATTCTCTTATAAATAGGAACCGATAGTCATTATTTAGAGGACACTTTTTTGACACACCTAAAAGGCACAGGCCACACATATTATAGCTCGCTCAACAGCTAAATAAAATAACCATCATTTGGATCGACTCTTGTGTTTATTTACGAAATTCTCGGCTCTCCCTAAAAACATTAAGAATACCGTAGTGCAATTTCGGCTCGCACAATTTGGCGCTAGAAGGAGGGGGATTTGAGACTAGAAAACACAAGAGCTCGACGAAATGACCGACGAAGAATTGAACAGATCCACACCAACCGGTTTGCAGAACGGGGACAGCGAAACAACAGTTCAGACGGAAGCGGAAAAGATCGCTGCCCTACAGAAGCAGACCGAAGAGCAAGAGATTCTGAACAGCTCGTTGACGCAAGAGCTCGCAACCTTGCGAGCCCAACTAAAAGAGAAAGAAGCACGGGGTGTCGCGCGACGTAAAAATTCCCATCCAAAAAATCTGGCTTTCGACTCCCGGGCTGATGAAGTGGACGGAGAAGAAGGGGACGACGTGGAAGAAACCCCGGAACGAGAGGAAATAGAATCCGAGTCAGATGGTTCGCCACCGCCACTTCAGAAGAAGCAAAATAAAGTCAAGAGCGCGCCGCCAACCAAACCGATAAGAATGAACTTAGGAGATCCGCTCCCCAGCGAAATCACTCCCGAGGCATTGACCAAAGCCCTGAAACAGATAATGTTGGAAAGCAAAGGAACTAATAGGGCGATGGGGCAGGAAACCGGCGATTCGCCAAGCTTAGATTCTGCGGAGCTCGCCGAAGCAGTGTCGCGCCTCTTGTTGGAAACGCGAACCGAAAAGCAACCGTCCCGAGGCATGAATACGGCAAGAAAAGACAAGGGTCAGAGCATGAGTCGCGACGAATTGGCCGAGATCCGAGCCCGTCTTGAAAAATCCGACAACGAGGCCAAATTACTTCGATCACAGATCCACAGGGCACTCAGCTCAGCACCGGAAATCGCTCAGATATGCGAAGACGCCGAACACACTCCCTTCTCGGCGAAAGTGATGGGCGCCAGAATAGTGGATCCCGGAAAACTTAGCATTCAGAAATATGACGGTTCGACCAATCCGAAAGATCACATCAATGCGTTTCGGGTCGCCTTGAGTCGAGCCAAATTCCGAAACGCAGAAGAGAAAGACGCCGGCTTCTGCCTCCTATTCGCCGAATACCTGAAGGGTCCGGCTCTGGACTGGTTCCTAAGTCTCGAGCGAAACTCAATAGAAAACTTCCAACAGTTGACGGCTTCCTTTCTTAAGCAGTATTCCATGTTCATCGAGAAATCGGCCTCGGTGATTAATCTATGGAACATGTTGCAAGGTGAAGGCGAATCGCTTCGCAGTTTCATGGACCGCTTTAAAACCACCATGTCGAAAGCCGGAGCGGTCAACGATGAGATCGCCATAGATTCTCTGAAAAAAGGTTTAAGCGTCAAATCCGAGTTTCGGAAGGAGCTCGCGTACAACAAACCCAAATCGATCGCCGATGCCATCCACCGATCTGTCGTGTTCATCGAAGAAGAGGAAGATATGAAGTTGCTAGCGGCCTCGCATTCCACGTTGAAGGCAGCCACCAAACAACCGCCTAACCTGCCGATAACGCATCAGCCGCCGAACCAGCACCCCAATCACCTCAACCATCGGCGCGGAAAAAACAGCTACATCCATCACGAAGGACCAAATTTCGCCGGATCGCATAACTACCAGATCGGAACGAACCAACAGACGAGCGGCGCGAACCAAGCAGGCGCCGGAACGGGGCGAGGAGCGAAAAATTATGTTTGGACAAGGAACCAAAATTCCGCACCACAGGACGAGAAGGTGTATTGCGAGTTCCATCAATGCTATGGCCACTCGACAGAGAGATGCCGCCATCTCGGAGCAGAACTCGCAAGAAAATTACTTAACGGTGAATTGAAAGGCGATCTGAAGCTTGAAGACCTAGAACGTCCCGAGCCAAGAGAACGACCGGAACAATCAGATCGACAACCGGGTCAACCAGCGGATCGACCAAAACGTGGGAGACGCGATGATTCAGACGAACCATCAGGATCACGACAAAAAATCTACCTCATATTGGGCGGCTCGCAATACTGTCAGGATACGGTGACATCGATCAAAGCTTTTCAACGCCGAACCGACGCGGCGGTTAACTGGTACGGACCACCCAAAATCCCAAACGTCGAGGTCACTTTCACGGAAAATGAAGTCATCGGGATCGATAGGCCGCACGATGATCCGCTCGTAATCACGCTAGCCGTCGGCAATTACGACATAGCTCGGGTCCTGATCGATACGGGTAGCACAGTCGATATAATCTACAAGAGCACGTTGATAAAAATGGGAATCGATCCGAATGACATAAAGACGACGCCAAAGCCACTGACCGGGTTCGGGGGCGAAACGACGATGTCTATGGGAAATATCATACTCCCAGTCGAAGCGGGAGGGATTACAAAGATGGTGAATTTTTCCGTCTCGGATAATCCTCCGATCTACAATATCATCATGGGCACCCCTTGGATAAATTCGATGCGAGCCGTGCCATCCACTTATCACCTTTGTCTCAAGTTCCCCACTCCGACAGGAATCAAGACCATCCTCGGCTCGCAGAAAGATTCGAGAATCTGTTTTATGACGGAACACAAACTCCGTAACCCGTTACCCAAACCAACTCCAGAAGAAAACCGAAAAAAGGTTAAGACGAACCGAGAGTCAGTGAACGGTCTAGCCAATCTCTTATAGCAATTACAGATCACCGACGAGATCGAGCCGCCCAGGAAGAAAACTGGCAAAAACGAGGATCCCGTCATCAAAGAACCAAGCTGCGAAGCGGTAATATCCGTCTGCATAGACGAGCAGAATCCTGAAAGATGTGTGGAGATCGGAGCAAACCTAAACGAGACAATAAGAGAAGAATTGATCTCCTTCTTGAAAGAAAACGTCAACACCTTCGCTTGGACAGCCGAGGACATGCCGGGGGTAGATATCAACATCGCCTGCCACGAGCTGAATGTCGACCCGACATTCAAACCAGTAAAACAGAAGCGAAGAAGATTGGGGCACGAGCGGTTAAAGGCAGTAAACGACGAGGTGGAACGCCTGTTGAAAGTGGGCTCGATCGCCGAGGCAAAATATCCAGAATGGCTCGCCAACCCAGTAGTGGTCAAAAAGAAGAACGGAAAATGGCGGGTTTGCATAGATTTCACGGATCTGAACAAGGCGTGCCCAAAAGACAGTTTCCCGCTCCCTCATATCGACCGGCTCGTAGAAGCAACAGCGGGAAATGAACTGCTGACCTTCATGGATGCCTTCTCAGGTTATAATCAGATCCGGATGCACCCCGACGACAGAGAAAAGACGGCGTTCCAAACAGAGCGAGGCATCTATTGCTACAAAGTCATGCCGTTCGGACTCAAAAACGCAGGAGCGACATACCAACGGCTCGTAAACAAGATGTTTGCCTCGCAGCTAGGGAAGACGATGGAAGTTTATATCGACGATATGCTAGTGAAATCTCTGAAAAAGGAAGAACATGTGGCACATCTCCGCGACTGCTTCGAGCAGCTGAACTCACACGATATGAAGCTAAATCCAACGAAGTGCCGGTTCGCTGTAACATCCGGAGAATTCTTGGGATATCTGGTTACCTACAGAGGCATCGAAGCTAACCCGAAGCAAATCCAGGCTTTAATCAAAATGAGGTCGCCAGAGACAAAGAAGGAAATACAACAATTAACCGAACGTGTCGCCGCGCTCAACCGATTCATTTCACGATCCACGGATAAGTGTCTCCCTTTCTACGACACTTTGCGAGGAAACAAGAAGTTCGAATGGACAGCGAAGTGTGAAGAGGCTTTCCGCGAACTGAAGTCATACCTAGCAAACCCACCGATACTGGCGAAACCAGAAGAAGGAGAGCCATTATACCTGTATATCGCCGTATCAGTAACAGCAGTCAGTGGGGTCCTGGTTCGCGAAGACCGAGGAATCCAGAAACCCATTTTCTATGTAAGCCAAAGTTTGACTGACGCAGAGACGAGGTATCTCCAAACCGAAAAACTGGCACTAGCAGTCGTAATGGCGGCCCGCAAACTACGCCCGTATTTCCAGTCTCACACGATCGTAGTTCTAACGGCGCTACCGTTAAGAACGATCCTGCACAGTCCGAGTCAATCCGGAAGATTAGCCAAGTGGGCAATCGAGCTGAGCGAATACGATATTGAATATCGAAATCGAACGAGCGCAAAATCACAGGTTTTGGCCGATTTCTTGATCGAGCTGCCAATCGCCGCCAGCGAGGAACCGAATCTTTCCGCTGATTGGCTTCTCCACGTTGACGGCTCGTCGTCGAAACAAGGCGCCGGAGTCGGAATTCGACTCACCTCTCCGACAGGCGAAATCTTGGAACAATCTCTTCGCCTCAATTTCGGCGCGTCAAACAACGAGGCAGAATACGAAGCATTAATAGCTGGATTAAAGTTGGCGCTCGGAATTGGAGTTCGAAATATACATGCCTATTGCGATTCCCAGCTCGTCGCGAGCCAATTCACTGGAGAATACGCTACGAAAGACAAAAGAATGGAAGCCTACCTTGAAGTAGTCAAGAATCTAGCCGGACAGTTCGAAAAATTTGCCTTGGAGAAGATTCCGCGTGGAGACAACACCCAGGCCGACGCCTTGGCGTCCCTAGCCTCAACCTCCGATCCAGACTTGAAAAGGATAATTCCCGTAGAATTTATCGAACATCCCAGTATCGATATCGACGAACCCGAAGTTCTGATGACTATCGTCACAAACGAGCCGAACGATAACAATATACTTGACGGAGATCAGCCCGCGGATATGGAAATCGAGGAAGATACGGAATACGGTTGCGACAAAGAGTGGCTCAATCCGATCCGTGTATACATAGCCGATGGAGAGGTACCAGCAGATAAGTGGGCGGCTCGCAAGCTGAAAGCTCAAGCAGCACGATACATCCTGATACGCGATGCTGTATTCCGATGGAGGTTCTCAGGACCGCTGCTCGCATGCGTAGAAGGGAAGAAAGCAAGAGAGATAATGAAGGAAGTTCACAGTGGATCATGCGGAAATCATTCCGGAGGACGAGCCCTGGCTATCAAAATAAAACGGCACGGCTACTTTTGGCCAACTATGATCAGCGACTGCGAAAAATACTCGCGGAAATGCGAGAAATGCCAGCGTCACGCTCCAACAATACATCAGCCGGCCGAGCTGCTGTCTTCCATCTCCGCACCATACCCATTCATGAGATGGTCGATGGATATTGTCGGGCCGCTGCATAAATCGAAGCAGAAAAGGTTTTTGCTGGTTCTAACCGACTACTTTTCTAAATGGGTCGAGGCCGAATCCTATGCAAGTATAAAAGACGCCCAAGTTGAACAGTTCGTTTGGAAAAACATCATCTGTCGGCACGGTGTCCCTTACGAAATCGTCACGGACAATGGCTCGCAATTCATATCGGCTCGATTTCAAAACTTCTGCGACAAATGGAAGATCCGCCTTAGCAAGTCAACGCCTTGCTACCCGCAAGGGAATGGTCAAGCCGAGGCGACTAACAAGACGATTCTCGACGGGCTCAAAAAACGGCTCGACGCCAAAAAGGGCCGCTGGGCAGACGAGCTAGAAGGAGTCCTTTGGTCTCATCGGACAACCCCGAGGCGAGCCACCGGCGAAACGCCATTCGCACTCGTCTACGGGATGGAATGTGTCATTCCCCCCGAAGTGCATTTTCCCGGCGTACGACGATGGTTGTTACCAGAACAAGCAGACTGCAACCATATGATGATGCTGGACGAGCTAGATTTGATCAACGAACGGCGCGACCAAGCACTTATCAGGATCCAGAACTATCAGCAATCCGTGGCTAAGTACTACAACTCCAATGTCCGAGCCAGGAGATTCAGAGCAGGAGACCTAGTTCTCAGAAAAGTGTTCCAAAACACCGCAGAGAGAAACGCCAGAAAGCTGGGTGCAAACTGGGAAGGTCCTTACAAAATCACCGAAACAGTTCGCCCGGGAGCTTATCGGCTCGAAAACATGGCTGGCGAACCAATACCAAAGCCATGGAACGTTATGCATCTCAAGAAATATTACCAATAAGGCGCGAGGCACCATCACCTAGAACTACGCGTGACTTGATCCCCGCAAGGGGTACGTAGGCAGTTCACTTTCGAGTGGATTCAGTTGCCCCTCCCAAAAAAAAGGGGGGGGGGGGGAGTGGGGTACGTGGCTATACACTCCCATTCAAATGCAACACGGTTCGCCGTCAAAAGCATTTTATCGTCGCTAACACGGTTTACCGTTAATGCACTCTCAAAATCGATGTAACCCGATTCGCCGTTAACATAAGGCGAACGGTGAATTTTCCGTCTGTAACACGGCTCGCCGTTAAACACAACGATGAATAAAATTCGAACATCAGTTCTCTTAAACAGTTCGTTATTAACATCTCGATGAAAACTCATAAACTGCCACGAGCCGAATGTTGTTGGCCGCAACATTCGATCATCTCCAATCTCTTATTACAACTCTCACGCGCGCGCTATATAAATATGATCATCATCGTTTATTCCGACCCGTTAATCACTAATAGATGAGGACACGGAAAAAACTGGAATAAATCGATCAGAAACCCAACATAAACGCTTCGCAGCAAAGTTGGTCTAACTTAATTCGTCGCTATTTCGACCCGCGGCTTTCTAATCGAGTTGTCCGCGGCAAAAACCGAAAAAAGCTGACAAAAACCCAACATAAATGCCCCGTGGCAACGTTGGTCTAAATTGTTATCATCATTATATTGAACACTTCACGAAAAAACGTTGATACAATATTAAAACGCCTCGCAGATATGTTTGTTTCGACTGGCAAACATTTCATCAAGCCAAACCATTCGATCAGAAAACGGTTCGATTAAATATAAATTCTAAAAGGTCTGTGGATAAAGCCATCCAGGCATCAAGTACAAAAATAAAATAAAAAGCCATCGAGGCAACATACAAAAATAAACAACAGTTTAAATAGGGGCTCGGTTCGACGATTCCTGAACATCGGGCACGGATTTCTCGGCAATATCCTCCGGCTTCGAACCCACCTCATCAACTTTGCCAGGAACGCCCAGGACTTCGGCCACGTCCTTCTCAGAAGCCTCCAAAGCTCGGTTCGATGCCTCCGGGATATCGGATGAAGCCTTCTCAACCAGACCCTCGGTTCCGGGAGGCAGTCCGCTAGCTTGAGCAGGATTTATTGGGACTTGGCTCATCAATTCCAAGCTCGCACCAACTGGCCTCGCCTCGGGAATCATCACCGGTTCAACTCCACTCTGAAATATAAGGGATTCCCTATTAGTACCCCATTGATCGACAATACCGAGACCAAGACGGTCTAACCGAGTAATAGTGTCGTCCCTAAGGTGTACCTCGGGCGGTTCGACGGGATCCGGAAAGGGAACGAGCTGACCGATTACGCTGTCTAGCAGGGCACTAGCCTCTTCGGCGATCCCGGGATCCGAATCAATAAGCGCCTGAAGATCAGCAAGCTCAATATCAAGGTCCGGCGGATCGTCGCCTCGCATGTCGTTGATCAGTTCAACGTTGCCTTCTGCCTGAGCGATGCGCACGGCTCGTTCATGCATTTCATGAAGTCTCGTCAACCCAGACTTGGTCGATTCGAGAAGTTTGGCGTACCGACCGTTTACTCGGCACTTCACTTTTCTAACCTCGACCAGGAAGTTGGCATCCATGGCTCGCACTTTCTCATTAAGCTCGCAGATTTTACCATGGAGAGTTTTCATTTTGATGGCATCATCAACGTTTTTGCCGGCCATCTTGGCTGCAGCCTCCCGGTGCTTGGCCGATTCCTCCCGCTCCCTGGCCAACTCAGCCTCGAGCTTAGCCGCTTTCTCCTCGGCTTGTTTAGCTTCTATGGCACGCGCCTTCGCTTCGACTTCATGCAATCTCTTCAGACTATCGGCATGCTTTTGAAGCTCTTCGAGAGCGGCCTGACTCGAGCGAGCCCTGGTCTCATAACCTTCGACGACCCTGTTGAAAGCCTCCGAAAACTGGACAAAAACGAAAAGCAATTGAGTATATATACGGAAACCCTCTTCGAAAGATAAGCGAACGGAAAAAGAACTTACCAAATGAAGACGAGAAGCCGCCTCTTCATACGCTTCCTTTTCCAAAAGCATGTCTGGGGGAGGAAGGCGAACCCCAGGAGTACTCCTGGCGAGAAAATTCGCCGCCTCGGTCTTCTGAAGAGAGCGGACCAGAGTGGGATCGACAGAGGAACCCGAAGGAGCGTCCCCTTTGGCTTTCTTGGGCGCGTTCTCCTTAAGCCCTTCGATCGCAGCTCTCTTCTTGCCCGTCGCCCCAGATGGCTCGCTCGCCAACGGCTCGCCGGTAGGGTTGGAAGCCTTCTTTCGCCCCCGGTTAAGGACTAAGGCATCTGGATCCCTCGATGTGTTCGAGCGAGCCGGAGAAGGAGGTCTGGGAGAATTTCTCCGCTTCGAAGCCTTGCTCTTCGCCAAATCTTCCTGGGCTAACTTGACCGCCTTCCCAACTTCCGTAGGCGGCCTATTACCAGGGTCTTTCTTCTCTGGATTGGGTTGTACTACCCTCTTACCCTCGCTCTTCGAGGATACAGCCTCACGGCGAGCCACCGGATCAACTTCAAGACGAGCTTCCTTCGCTCGTCGTTGCTCTTTGAGTAACGCGCGTGCGGACTTTGGGGGCATTGTATTCGAGGGCTTGGGCCAATTGGGAACCTCCTCGTCCGAACTATCTGAAGAATCGAATGAGTCGTAGGCTTGTTCGCGCGCCCTCTCCACTCGCTCCAGAGTAAAGTCTCGTTCCCAATTAACTTTCAGCTCGCAGGAACGGGTAAGGAATTCGGAAAGATCTGGCGGGAATCGAAGCGCCAACCGTCGATCTGTAAAACAAGAAGACCGAGCAATATTAGATAACGGTTCGCGAGAATTTGAAATACTGATTTTTCTTCGGCTCGCACCGATTTCCTGCCAATTGTTCCTGATAAACTTCCTCCGCGTACTCCCAACCGAAGCTCCACTTATTGGAACGAAGAAGAAATATTTCTCCCAGCCATCATCCTTGTTGGGGAAGCCATCGATGATCTTCCGATTCTTCTTGTTGGAGATGTAATAGCGAAGCGACTTCCCGCTACGACGAAACTCCAAGAGATTCTGAAGGTGATGGATCCCGAGCGGAATGCCAAGCTCATAGCTCAAGACGATCAACCCAACCAGATGCCGCATGCCTCGCGGCAGAAGTTGACCAAGTGCGAGCCCGTATTTCCCTAAGAAATGAAGAATCAGGCTCGGGATGGGAAACCACAGGAAAGTCTGGTAGAAATAGCTTTCATATAACGTCAAGCATCCAGGCGGCGGATCATCGGCTCTCTGATGGCTCGCTGGAAGGAGAAGCTCAACTTCTTCAGATATGTTGAAGCAACGGCGAAGCGATTCCAAGGATGTCTCGGTACAAAGCGTTGCACCAGGAGGGTTCCGGACTGACTTTTTCGAAGAACCCCTCGGGGCTCGCGTCGATTTGGTTCGCCTCTTTGCTCCCTGGGACGAACCGGCTCCAAATTGTGGCCGACTCGACGCTTGAGCAAAAGGAGGTACAAATGGCATGAGAATGTCGCCGATCGCCCCATCATCAAACGCTCGCTCAATTTTGATCGCCTCCGCATCATATATCGGATCCAGCGATAATGGAACGCGACCCGATTGATCATGGGAAAGCCAACGCTCTCCCATAGCCCCTTCATCTACATCAGTTGGCTCGCGTGCCTCGTTAGAACCATCACGCTGGGCAACCAGAGGCTCAGTCATCAGTCGGTCGATCTCAGCATCCCCCGTGGACCGAACCGATTGATTTCTGACTTTCGATTGCGAGCCGCCAGAATCATCGGATGAATCTGAAAACCAACGTCGACCCGAAGTCCCCGAATCGTTGGAATTATACGAATGATCCTCAGAGTGATCTGGCCCAATGGAAGGAGTACGACTGCCTGAAGACATTCGGCTCGGAAGAAGATAGATCGGAAAGTTTGAAGATGCACCGGAGATGTGTTTTATCACGGTGGCGCGACCGAAGAACACGAAGAACTTTCAAAAAAAGAGAGAGAGAGAAAGAGAGAGCTACCTTTTACTCGGTCGAGGAGAGAGAGGCAGAATGAGAAAAATGAGCCCCGAGCTTCTTATTTATAGAAATTTTGGCGCGTGGGCGCGTCGGTTCGGGAAGATGAAACGGCGCGACCTAATCCACGCGCTGGCTCGGGAAGGCGAAACGGCATGACCTAATTCCCGCCTAAACTTTAGGGCTTCCATTGAAGGTTAGTGGGCCCGGAGACGTTTCAGATTCTAAGTTCACATACCGATAAAGCAGTTCGACATCGTTTCGTCAGAAGCAATTAGCGAGCCAAACATTTTGCGAGCGAAGCAACATTTGGCGAGCCATATCCACGGAAGAATCAAATGACAATGTCTTCTCACTTTTAAATTTTAGCTCGTCACTCTTACATCGAAGACTAACGAGCTGGGGGCAAACTGTTGGGGTCGGATTCCACCCCGAGATCGTCATTTGGATT
This sequence comes from Erythrophleum ivorense, assembly GCA_026724425.1. Classification (NCBI taxonomy): domain Eukaryota; kingdom Viridiplantae; phylum Streptophyta; class Magnoliopsida; order Fabales; family Fabaceae; genus Erythrophleum; species Erythrophleum ivorense. The sequence continues at coordinate 23,124 of JAIUCV010002762.1, read as the reverse complement.
GGACAAATGGAGGAAGACCGAGTTAGACCGCACCAGCCGAACCGCACCAAACCGGGCCGAGCCGGGCGTCAAACCAAAGGCCAGCCGGAGACTCCTTAATGGGCCGAACCAACATCCGACGAAGCGATTCGAGCCGAGGCCCATCAAAGACTTTCCTTGAACTGAAATCGGCGCGAGCCATAAAGGAAAGTTTACATTTTTGCGGAGTCGGCGCGAGCAGAAAAGGAAAGTTTACATTTTCGCGTAAAGTCGGTTGTAAAAGTCGGTTCCTATTCTCTTATAAATAGGAACCGATAGTCATTATTTAGAGGACACTTTTTTGACACACCTAAAAGGCACAGGCCACACATATTATAGCTCGCTCAACAGCTAAATAAAATAACCATCATTTGGATCGACTCTTGTGTTTATTTACGAAATGCTCGGCTCTCCCTAAAAACATTAAGAATACCGTAGTGCAATTTCGGCTCGCACAAGCAAACAGGTCAAAATGGCAAAAAGAAGGCAAAAGAGCTTAAAACAATGATCCATGCAAGCTCCCAAGTCAAGAGCTTCAACAAAACCCAAGTTAGCCAGTTTCCGCATTCGGACAGAATCGAAGCGCCCGAAAGATGACCGCGGCAAAGGGTCTTTCCTACGTCCAAATCATGAGATCTTTATATGGAAAGATAGATAAATGAGTCATGCGTCGCGACGAAGTGGAATTGGGCTATTTGGAGCAGAAATGCGGCCTAGGATCTTTTTCTCCCAAGACATGTCCGTCTGGCGAGTAAGTGAAGCCCATGGAGCTTGGATGAGCGAAATGGACCGGGATCACTGCGGGCCAAGCCTAGACTTCATCAAGACTCAAGCCCACACTCTTTCACGCGATCAGGAAGCAGCGGCGCCGACTTGAGCAAGACTTGGTGAGCAAGTTCACCCGGGTGGAGAAAAAGGAAACATTCCTCTTCTTGCCCGCGCATTAATTCGGCCGACCTAAGCCTCCCCTCTCCTATATATACTTGCTTTTAGCCTCTTGTATCATGATCACGAATCAGAAACACACCAGAAAACATCTTGAAACTCTTTCAATAAACCGGAGCCACTTAGGTGGTCTCCTTGTTCTTTCTTCTTCTTCTTTTGCATCTTGTACATACTCGCATGTTTAGATAAGTTTTAAGTCTAGGTTTAGGGGTTTCTCTCTATGGAAGAGCCACGGTTTGATCTCTATCACTCCGCCTCTCTCCATTAGAATCATGGGATCCTCTCTACTCCTTTTGACTCATCATTGAATCATGGATCTTTCAAGAAAGACATGACATGATAAGCCATCGTGCATCGGTTGTTAAAGAAAGGGAAACCTTATGGTTCACCATCTTTATTCATACCTAAAGCTTGTTGTTAGAGTAGCTAACTAGCGGCTTGATTCAAGGTTGATATACTCTCCAAAAGCTTGTTATATCTCCGGATCTAGTATTTGATGGGCAATTCGTCTTAGGCTATGAAAATAGACCTAAGGAGTTTTGTGAACAATCATTACTTAGTCTTAAGGCATGTTTCACTCTACAATGACCATGCGAAAGCTGAGTCCATTGGTTTAAGAAACATAGGTGGTCGGATCCATGAAAGTGGAATGGCCACACTCTAGTGTTTTGTGTTCATAAGAATCGGATTTTAACAAACTTTTCAATCGACTTGGCTTATGTCTTTTGCGGATTATTTTTTGATCTAATGATGTTGCTTGTACAGTCTTGCATTGTTATTTACTTATAAAACAAAGTACAAAACCCCCATTGCATATTGTTGATTTAGCTCGGCCAAGTCTTTAAAATGTGTAGCATGTAATTCGCATTCTCTTGTGGATCGACCCCTAAGTACTACAACAACATGTTGTGCACTTGCAACTATGTTTTTGCTTAGGGTTTATTTACTTGCATTCATCCCACAACCTAGCATGCATCAGGCCTCCCAAATAAGTCTCAACCAAAACCACTTGTATCGGGGCCACGGCCTCCCAAACAAGTCTGCAACTACCCAAACTGGGGCCACGGCCTCCCAGATGGGCCTGCCATCGCTTTTACCGAAGCCACGTCACTCGGATAATCTACTCACACTGAAGCCACGGCACTCAGGTAAGTCTGCTAGAGAACAAAAGTCTCCAAAATGTAATAAGTTATTCAGGACCGCGGCCCTTAGAGAAAATTCTTAAACGCCTATAACAAAAGATTGAAACCGTCTCACGACCCGACTGGTCAACACGTGTAACATCCAAGACAACATTTATCAACGCAGAAAATGAGGAAAAACTCCATCTCATAAATCTCGAAAATGTATGTCTTACAACGTAAACCAAAACAACAACAACAAAAGCTCGCAAGCTAAACCAAAAACAAAACCACAAAGACGAAAGAAGCTCACTCCACAATTTGCTTGTCGAACCACTTCCTGAACTTCAACTTCATCTTTGCCTCTGGCTCCCAAGTCTCCTCCTCTATACCGCCACAAGTCCACAAAACTCTCAATAACGGTATCCTCTTGTTCCGCAGAACCTTGACTCTCCTCTCAAGAATCCTCACAGGCACTGCCGGAACTGTCAAATCTGGCTGAAGATCCTCTGGAATCTGAGCCACTAACTCCTCAGAAGGATGAAGACACTTCCTCAGCATCGATACATGAAACACCTTGTGAAAGGCTCTCATAATCGGAGGTAGCTCCAACCTGTACGCCAACGGTCCCACTCGCTCCACAACTGGAAACGGACCCATAAAACACGGACTCAGCTTGTTCTCTGCGATGGATCTGTCAGGACCCCTCAACATCGTCATCACAATCTCTCGCACGAACTTCCTAGCCAAAACAGCTGCTCCATCTGTTTTCTTGATGGCCAAGAAATGTGCTGACTTGGTCAACCGATCCACAATAACCCAAATAGCATCATGCGTCCTCGAAATAGGTAGCCCAACCACGAAATCCATCGTAATCCTGTCCCACTTCCACTCTGGAATGGGTAAATTCTGTAACAGACCACCCGGAACCTGATGCTCAGCCTTCACCAAGGAACAAGTGTTGCACCTCGCAATCCAAACAGCCACATCTCTCTTCATCCCAATCCAATGATAATACCTCTTGAGATCATGGTACATCTTGGTCGCTCCTGGATGAATCGAAAACTTGCTCGAATGAGCCTCTCTCAGAATCTGCTGCCTCAACTCCTCGACCTTGGGTACACAAACCCGACCACAAACCAGAATAGTCCCGTTCTCAGATACCTGATACTCAGAAATCGGTACTCGTGATGCATCAATCAGACTCTGCTCACTCGCCTGAGCCACTCTGATCCTGCTCAACAAATCTGCCTGATCAACTGCCTCTAAACCCAAAGGCTCCTGCGAAATCCCACAAAGGCGCAAAGTGTTAATCTCGCCCACCAACGCCTCAACATCCTGATCCAAAGCTGAATCACACCTACGTCGACTCAAAGCATTTGCCACTAGGTTAGCCTTGCCTGGATGATAGATGATCTCCAAGTCATAATCCGCCAAAAACTCAACCCAGCGCGTCTGTCTCGCATTCAGCATCGGCTGAGTGAAAATGTGTTGAAGACTCTTGTGGTCAGTGAAAATCTGAACTGAACCACCATACAAATAACGACCTCCAGATCTTAAGCGCAAAGACCACCGCTCCCTGATATACCTCTATTTTTCATCATTTTTACATCGTTTTTATATACTTTATGCATGGTTTTACCGTGGCTTTTTACTTTAAAAGGTAGTTTTTATGCATATATAGTGCCAAGAGTCATTTCAGGTCAAAAGATGCAATTTGGAGCAAAACAAAGGAAAAGGTCCTCAAAGCAGCCTCATGCACTATCATTAACTTTGGAGGAGCCTCAAAAACATTATACTGAATGGATTTCACCAAAACTAGTTTTCCGCGATGCCTACGTGAGTTAGCTTTCCAACGCAATTGGAATCATGCAATTTGGCCATGTAGAATGGGAGATATGATCGTTTTAGTGAAGAGTGTAAAAAGAGCCAAAAACCGGACATCATCAAAGCCGCTCGACCGAGGCCGGTCGGACAGGGACTCCATGGCCCTCGTCCGACCCGACCTTCCTTCCTGACGACGACCATCCGGTCGACCGAAGCCGGTCGGACAGGGACTCCAAGGCTCCCGTCCGACCCGACTTCTTTTCGCCATCCCGTGCGCGCTCGACCGCCCAGCTCGCCCGACCACCATCCCGACCGACCGCTCGACCGGCCCGCTCGACCCAGACGCCATCCCGACCGACCGGTCGACCGCCCCGCTCGACCACGACATGTCCCGCTCGACCCGACTCGTTTCCGAAGCCCGTTTTGCACGTTTTCAAGCCCAAACTTACACCGCCTCTTATGTTTCGACCAAGACCTAGGTCAAGCCGCCCTTCAACTTCTGAAGCATTATAAATACATATTTTTAGCCTTGTAAAATAAAACATATTATTTTCAATACAAGTTCTTATAGTTTTTGCTTTCTTTCATTGTCTCCTTCAAGAGAGGATCTCGGATCTTTGTTCTTATGAATATGAATTCGATTTCCTTCTCTATGTCTGAGTAGTTACCTTGTTAAGTGATAGGAAATCAAAGGATAGCGTTCATGCTTGCTTGATAATCGATATATAGAATTAGGGTGTACATAAACTCTTCACCTTTGCTTGTGTTCATTGCTTGGTGTTGATTTGGCCAATCAACATATGATCCTAGGTAGATTTGAGCCACGGAAGTGATGTATCATTCGCCTGAACTAGTATTTGGTGGGCAATCTCTCTTAGACTGCGGAAGTTGATTTACTAGAGGTTGTGAACAATTGAGACTTGATCTAATTAATGCTTGTTTGATTATCTAAGGACATACCGAAAGTTTAGCGATTAGATAGATCAACATAGGGGTCGGAGCCACGGAAGTGGAAAGATCTAAATTAGTGTCTTGAGTTCTAGGTGGTACACATTCTTAAAACCCTAACAAGTCGAACTTGCTTGCTTGAATCACTCATCCCGCGATTATCCTATTGCTTAGCGCTTTCCATCCATTGATTTACAACTTTATTTTCCTTGTTTACTTGCTTACTTTACTTGCTTTAATCGTGACAACAACCAAACTCATATTGCTTTCCTAGCTAAATCTCAATCTCATACCTTGTAGTGCACTAACTGGTCCTTGTGTTCGATATACCCGTTACTACTCTCGATCTGTGCACTTGCAGAAAAGGGATCGAAATTGGGAAAAGTTTAATCCCCATCAAGCTTTTTGGCGCCGTTCCCGGGGACCAAAATCGTGCCTATAAGTTCTTGAAAGAGATCTAGTCTAGGTTTTTCCTAATTTAAGTTATTTAATCTTGTTTTTCCTTTTTGTTTTTGGTTTTTCAGGTTTTAAGTCTTTCTCCTAGTTGGAAGAGGATTTGAGAAGTCCTAGTCCTATAAGGGCGATTCCTATACGCCACATATCTCCTCCTAGAGACAGTCCAACAGAGAAGAGGATGTCGAACCCTCCAGCTATTTCACCTTCATGGGATTCAAGCAGTAGTCATCCCGGACTAGCACCCTTGAAGACCAAGAAGAACTTTCTCCCCTACCCTAATGTGGCCGAACTGGAGACGTCTAGCCAAGCCTACTATGAAAGAGAAGAACACCTTCTAGCCTCACCAGAAGAAGAAATAGATCTGGAGCTGATTGAGTTTGTGAAGAGAGACAAAGTCCATGATCTCAACAATGAGCATGCACTCGAACACATTGATCACTTTGAAGGTCTTTGTGATTCTTATGGAGTCTATAATTTTGAGAAGAAGCTAATGCTATTCAGCATGTCTTTAGCTGGGAGAGCTCTTGAGTGGGCGCAATACTCTCCCCCTTTTCAGATCAACACTTGGTTAGACTGCAGAGAAGCTTTCTTGAAGAGGTTCAGCAGGAACCCACCTTTCAAATCCAAGTATAACCAAAGCTCTTACCCTCACCACAACCAATCTTATGAAGAAGAAGATGATGCCTCTTTACCACCGGAGTCCATCAATGGCGACCTGATCAAGTATGTAGTAAGAGATCCTTTCCATGACTTCATATCGGAGTGTGCTCAAGAACATGTTGAGAACTTCGAAAATCTCTGTGATTACTATGGTTTGGGAGAGAACCCAAACAAGATCAGCTTGTTCCAAACATCCCTAGCTGGCCGAGCTCAAGAGTGGGTTAGATTTTCGGCCCAACATGATTTCAAGACATGGAGAAGATACAAGGAAGCTTTCCTCAACAAGTTTGCCCGTGGACAACCCTATGTGCCGCTACTCAAACCCTACCACCTGCCCTATAGAAACCACCAACCTCCACCGCACATTGAGCAGCTGCCCCAAGCCACAGAAGGATTACTCCACAGCCCACGCCTAACCAAGCTTGAAGAGATGCTACAAGAGTACCTTGACTATCAAGTCACAAGTACAAGAGAGATGGAGAAGAGGATCGAATATGTTCAGCTCACCCTTGGAGAAAAGATGGATGTTCTTTTTAACCAAGTTATCAAGCTTGACAAAGATATCAAGCAACTCAAGGAAGACCATGATCGATCACTCAACCTTGTCAAGCTAGATGTTGCCGCAAAATACCATGAGCTACTTAGCAAGAGCATTGGTGCCCATAGCTTCAATGATGATAATTGCAAACATCTTGGAATCATCTATAACCGGCTGTCAGCTGTAGAAGGATCTCTTTTCTCTAAGAACCAGAGAGAAAGAAGCCCCACACCCAAACCACCTCCTTTCCCTTGCAATGTCATCACAGCAATCTCCAAGGAAAACTCATCACATCTTGTAAGAAAAGAAGAAGAAGATCAAGAGTATGAGGAAGACTATGAAGATGATGAAGAAGAGAAGCAGCATTTTAATAGCAATGCAAGCTCTAGAGGAAGTGAAACTAGTCCACAGCAAACTGATCCGCGATTCTCTCCACCTCCAGCTCGCACACTCGCCCTTCCTAGAATCACCGGCATTCAAAGAAAGAGAACCATCCTGGATGAACCAGAGGATTCATTCCAATATGATCCCATCGACCCTACTAAGATAAGCCCAGAGAAGCTCAAGGAGTTTAACAAGAGGGTGAAGTCCATACCATTCTATGTCCCCTTTGAAGAAGCTTGGAACAACCATGATTTGGTTGAGTTTTTCTTTAGTAGCAAAGAAACCAAGGATGAGATTAAGCAACTCTTTAGGCGAGCCCGCCTCTCTATGTCATCTTATGCAGCAACCCTACCCCCATCTCCGCCCTCTACACCTCCTCCCAAGTGGTACAGAAACCCCATCTCCCGAGAGAAGCTAGCTGAATTCAACCGCTTTGTCCAAACACTACCAGCAAGCATGACCTTTCATGAGGCCTGGAAGAACCACCCACTCACCAACTTCTTCCACAACTGCAAAGAGACCCCAGAAGAGATTCAGGAGCTATTTGAAAAAGCTAAGAAGCAACCTTCTTTCAGAACCCTCTACAAGGTAGAAGACCCAGGACAGTTTACCATACCCTACACAATCAATGGAAGGTACTTTGATAGCTACATTTGTGATTCTGGTTCATGCATAAACCTGATGCCCACACACACTGCCAAACTCCTTGGGATCGCACGCCTACAACCTTCACAAATCAGCATTGGACTTGCTGATCTCACCATTGCACAACCCAGAGGTGTTGTTTATGATGTCGTGCTCGAAATTGGAGATACAAAGATACCGGTGGATTTTCATATCATGAATATCAAAGGAGGAAGTGACATGCCTATTATACTTGGAAGATCATTCTTGGCAACTGCTGGAGCCATTATGGATTGGCCAAACCGCCGCATCTCTCTTGCCAATGTCAACAAATCTATTTTCTATGATGTCGTCCCCGTTTTCACTTCTACCAAGCATTCTCGGTTCATATCTCCTCATGAACCACCTGATCATCAACAAGGACGTGATGGGACACGCACAAAAAGGCTTTGTCTCAGGCCATGTCCTTCCACTTCTTCTTAGAAGAGCCAAACGGTCAAGCTGAAGACCATAACAAGCGCAGTATGGGAGGCAACCCATAAGGTCTTTTCTATCCCTTTTTAATCTTTGTTTTCATTTAATAGTTTTGTTTTGAAGTTTTGGATACAGAAATTTGAGAATCCAGCATGAAAGAAGCAGAAAGAAACCTCAAGAAAGAAGAATGCAGCACTCACCATGGTCAGGTCGACCAGGACGATCGACCGGTGCCTCGCCCGATCGACCGTATCCCCTCCTGCCGATCCACCATTCTCTCATTCCATCCCACCTCATTTGCATACTATCCCACCCCACTTGCATACCATCCCACCTCATTTGCATACCATCCAACCTCACTTGCATACCATCCCACCTCATTTGCATACCATCCCACCTCACTTGCATACCATCCCACCTCATTTGCATACCATCCCACCTCATTTGCATATCATCCCACCATCATCCCACCACACTTTCATTCCATACCACATCACATCCCACGCCTACTTGCTGTTCTACCACACGATGATCCTACTTCACCTACACTCAGGCGGCCCTTAAAGCTCATTGCTGGTGCGTAACAGCACTTGACCATCTAAGCCGGGATCTCATCCACATTATGGAGCAACATAGTAGCTTGACATATCATCCATCACACCATTCTTCGGTTTCTAATACCATATTAGGTTACATCTTTCCTCTAATTCACAAACGCCTTATTACCTCTTTCTTTTACCTCCCTTAATCGGATTTGCTTTCACCGGGACAGTGCAAGTTAAGTCTGGGGGGATTGTCGGTACTAATGCGTTTGTTCATGTCTTGTCTTCATCTTATATCTATTTCTCTTATCAACCTTTTTCAAACTTCTGTTTTATTGAGTCAAAACCTTAGTTGGAAATTATGATCTATCTCTATGATTCTCCGGTGTTGTGCTAACAATCTATGACCCTAGAGCGGACATTAGTTGCAGACATAAGCCTAACAGAACCTCTAACGGTGGATCGACCTACCGACTTGGCAACATTTCTAAGGTACCCGGACAATCTAACGTTAACTCCACCCTAATCAACTTATTTTTCTTGTCAAGGGACTTGGCATACATATGAGTCATTCCTCACTTGATCTCAAAAGGGTGTGTCCAATACAAAGTGCAGTTCTCCTCTCTCTCAGAAAAATGAAAATCAAAAGCTTTTAAGCATAAGGAAAACGTGTAAGCAAGAGGAATGCATACGTCTGCACCTTCTTGTCTTATGGAGACCTACCAAAAACAAGGAAAAAGCAAAAGCCTATCCTATGTTATTCCCCAAAAGAAAAAGAAAGGGAAGAAGGATCGATAGAAAAAATAAAATGATACCCTAGAAAACTAGGGAAAGATCGATCCTTCAAAAGAAAAGAGAGAGGAAAAGAACTCAAAAGCTTCAAAAAGGACTATCCTGGAGAGACTCAAATGGGTAAGAACAAGTGCTTAATGATCGATATTCCCTTGATAAAGACCGCACGTTTTAAATTTATGCAAGGAGTTAACAATGGAAAGTCTGGAATGCTGGATGAGACTAGTTGAGTTTGGTAAGGTTCGCTAAGCTTGCCGAGCATTATGTGAAGCTAGTCTAACATTGGTTATGTTTTTAGTGGAATACAAGAGAGGAAGCCACCAGAGGTTTCTCAAAAGGATAAGGAGTTTCTACGTTTTCAAACCTCTTTCTCTGATTTGGATTCTATTTGCTTGGGGACAAGCAAAGATCTAAGTCTGGGGGAGTTGATATACCTCTATTTTACACCCTTTTTACATCGTTTTTATATACTTTATGCATGGTTTTACCGTGGCTTTTTACTTTAAAAGGTAGTTTTTATGCATATATAGTGCCAAGAGTCATTTCAGGTCAAAAGATGCAATTTGGAGCAAAACAAAGGAAAAGGCCCTCAAAGCAGCCTCATGCACTATCTTTAACTTTGGAGGAGCCTCAAAAAAATTATACTCAATGGATTTCACCAAAACGAGTTTCCCGCGATGCCTACATGAGTTAGCTTTCCAACGCAATTGGAATCATGCAATTTTGCCATGTAGAATGGGAGATATGATCGTTTTAGTGAAGAGTGTCAAAAGAGACGAAAACCGGACATCATCAAAGCCGCTCGACCGAGGCCGGTCCGACCCGACCTTCCATTCCTGATGACGACCGTCCGGTCGACCGAAGCCGGTCGGACAGGGACTCCAAGGCTCCCGTCCGACCCGACTTCTTTTCGCCATCCCGTGCGCGCTCGACCGCCCGGTTCGCCCGACCACTGATATATCCATATTTTACATATTTTTACCTTGGTTTTCTTTATATTTTCTTACTTAATAATAATGATTTTGCATCCAAGAGGTAGTTTTCTTGTATATTGTGGTTTTGGGAAGCAAACATGTCAAAATGGAAAAAAGAAGGCAAAATAGAGCAAAAGAGCTTCAAACAATGATCCATGCAAGTTCCCAAGTCAAGTGCTTCAACAAAACTCAAGTTGGCCGATTTCCGCATTCGGACAGAATCAAAGCATCCTAAAGATGACCGCGGCAGAGGGTCTTTCCGACGTCCGAAGCATGAGATCTTTATATGGAAAGATAGATAAATGAGTCATGCGTCGCGACGAAGTAGAATTGGGCCATTTGGAGCAGAAATGCGGCCTAGGATCGTTTTCTCCCAAGACATGTCCGTCTGGCGAGTAAGTGAAGCCCATGGAGCTTGGATGAGCAAAATGGACCGGGATCACCGCGGGCCAAGCCTGGAATTCATCAAGACTCAAGCCCATGCCATTTCACGCGATCAGAAGGGGGCATCCGCGCCTCACTCAAGACTTGGTGAGCAAGTTCAAGCGAGGAGAAGAAATGGAAAGGTTTCTCTTCTCTTTTGCGCATTAACTCAGCCGACCTAGCCTCCCCTCACCTATATATACTTGCTTTTAGCCTCTTGTATCGATATCAAAATATCATAGAACACAACTCTCTTCTTCTTAGTCAATAAACTGGAGCCACTTAGGTGGTCTCCTTGTTCTTTCTTTTCCTTTTTGCATCTTGTACATACTCGCATGTTTTAGCTTAAGTCTAGGGTTTAGAGGTTTCTCTCTATGGGAGAGCCGCGGTTTGATATCTATCACTCCGCCTCCTTCCACTAGAACCATGAGATCCTCTCTACTCCTTTAGACTCGTTATTGAATCATGGATCTTTCAAAGAAGACATGACATGATAAGTCATCGAGAATCGGTTGTTAAAGAAAGGGAAACCTTATGGTTCACCATCTTTATTCACACCTAAAGCTTGTTGCTAGAGTAGCTAACTAGCGACCTGATCTAAGGTTGATACTCTCCAAAAGCTTGTTATATCTCCGGTCCTAATATTTGATGGGCAATTCGTCTTAGGCTATGAAAGTAGACCTAAGGAGTTTTGTGAACAATCATTACCTAATTGTAATGCATGTTTCACTCTTCAATGACCATGTGAAAGCTGAGTCCATTGGTTTAAGAAACATAGGTGGTCGGAGCCACGAAAGTGGGATGACCACATCTTAGTGTTTTGAGTTCATAGAAATCGTATTTAACAAACTTTTCAATCGACTTGGCTTATGTCTTTTGCGATTGTGTTTTGTTCAATAATGGTGTTTATATAGTCTGCATTGTTATTTACTCTTTCTTATAAAACAAAAACACAAAACCCCTTGCATATTATTGATTTAGCTTAACCAAATCTTTACAAATGTGTAGTGTGCAATTCGCATTCTCTTGTGGATCGACCCCTAAGTACTACAACAACATGTTGTGCACTTGCAACCATGTTTTTCTTAGGGTTTTTATTAGTTGCATACATACCACACACACGCATGCATCAAGTTTTTGGCGCCGTTGCCGGGGAATGCATTGCACTTACACGTTTATGAGATTAAAAGTTAAGACTAGATCTTTTGTTTCATGTTTACTAACTTTCTAACTTTTGTTTTCTTGTGTTTCTTAGGTATTTTAAGGATGAGCCACTACTCGAGCATGAGTCACCACTTTGAAGGAAGAAAACCGCTTCCCCATGAAGTCCAAAGGCGGCCACATGATCCAAATCCGGCCGGAGACTTCATCCCAATGCCGATCCCACCAAATTTCCGCCATCCGCTCTTTGCCGAGACTAGCCGAGAAGAACATCATCACTATCATCAAAACCGATCACCGGTTTATCAAGGCCGACCGCACCAGCCACCTCATCATCATCACCGTCCACACCCCAACCTTCCCACATACCAAGAGCACACGCTTAATAGGCGGAGAGATGACAATCTCAAAGCCATGATAGAAGACTTCATGGAAATCCAAAGAAAATCTAGCCAAAGTCTTGAGACAAGGTTAGAGTTTCTAAAGCATGACCTTGATAGAAAGTTCGGAAACCTCTCTGACCAAGTAGAGAGAGTCGAATCAAGGTGTATTGAAGTGGAAGGGGAGCTAAGGAAACAAGCCACAACCATCAGAGACAACACCAAGGCAATCCGAGACTTGAACCTCAATTCAAAGGAGATGGATAGCCACTTAGATGAGAAGATCGCCGGCCTAGAAGACAACCTCAATGGCACAACCCTGAGCCTCAACTCAATCTCACTTGTGGCTCACTGATAGTAGGATTTTACTAAGCAATTATCCTATCTACACTATCATGTCGTTGCAGTGTAAAGAAGGAGTAAAATCCGAATTGGGTGTGATGCTATGCAATCAGAATATGATCAAGAAAGGCTAAGTCAAGCCAAATGCAAGGGTGTGAATTCTAAACTATCAACCTAAACACAGAAATGGAAATGCAAATACAAATGCAATGGTACTTCACGGCGTCCAGACGCACACGTGATCAAGTGAACAAGGCGTCCAGGCGCAACGTGATGGTGTTAACAAGGCGTCCAGGTGCATAAGTTATGAAATGAACAAAGGTGAAATGCAATGTGATAAACTATGAACCAGAAGCTATAATTAATGAACAAATGCAACAAGATAAAAAGATAAAAGCTTAAAGAACAAAACTCAAGATCAAAATCAAATAAAGCAAAGGATCCTAAGAATGGGTGTTATTGACTAATGAATTTCCATGATTAACACTAGGGTGTTCAACAAAACTCAAACAGAGCTAGTCCCTCAGCTGCGAACTCGACAGCAAGCTAATCCACTCTCGTGACAGAAGCTATCGAGTTGGTGTGTGTTCCAGACCCACTCTCATGGCGAAATCCACACTAACAAGCACTAGGAATCAGTTCGCAAATGCTCAAGTGTAATAAAAAACGCTAGTATCCTAGGTATGATATGCAAATTTCTTGGAAAAGCTGGTTCAGGCATTTCATCAAACACCTTCTGGGTGCTGAAATGCCTAGCTTCGGATTCCAAATGATCAGGAAGGAATCAGCATTAAGAATACTAATCAAGAAGGGAAACTATCAATCAAGGCTTAAACACTCTAGGTAACCTTGTGTCTTCACTAATCTAACCCATCCTTAAGATTCTAAGAAAACTACTCAGAAACCGACTTCATGAAATCCGACCCAGAAAACTGTGAAACTAGCATCAAAAGATAGAGATTAAGAAGATGATCAAGTTCAAAGAAGGAAGCAAGTGCAAATTGATTCAAACTAAGAAGGAATCTCAATTACAAGCTAAGAACACCATAGAGGCGATTTTGTGTTTCTGAAAGCTAAAAAGTGGGATAAAATTCGAGAGAGTGCAAAAGTGACATCACAGGGTTTTTATACTAAGTTGCAGAAAAAGGTAAAATAGGTCACGCGCGTGTGGACTCGACGTCCAACTCGACGTGTATGTGTGGAATTCGTCGAGTGCTTCTAAAGGTTGCACCTTTGGCTCCGACTCGACTACCAACTCGACGTGTATGTCTGGTTCACGTCGAGTTCGTGTAAAGGCGGCTACTTTATTCCGGACTCGATGTGCAACTCGACGTGCATGTCTGGACCCCGTCGAGTGCGTATATGGACCCCGTCAAGTGCGCTGCCTTTTCTCCCAAGCAACAGGTTCTGGACTCCACTTCACCTCTCTGGTTCAGGCACTAATCCTCCACCTTCAAAACACCTCCAATGCTCCAAATATACCTGAAAACAACTCCAAAAGCGACAAAACATGCAATGCCAATGCAAATGCTATGAAGTGTGGTAAGTGGATGCAAATGGAGATGAAACGTGACGAAGTGGTGTGATATGTATGCAAAAATGATGAATAAAGGATGCTGAAACAAGGCTAAATATGTGTACATCACTCACCAAGCCAAGAAGAGAGCATCGGAGGTTAACCAAAGAGAGAAGGAGCTTTACTCAAATATGGTGATGTTGGTGGAAGGGCAAGAACAATTCAAGGTATCAATCAATGACTTGAAGCGTCTTGTGAAAGAGAGATATGAAGAGCTACTTGAGAAGACCACACTATGGCAAGATACAACCGGAGGAGTCTCCAAAGGAGTCAAAGACCTCACCAAACGCTTGGAGGATATGGAAGAAAGAGACCGAGCTTCAAAAGACACAAAAGCGGCCGACTCAAAGCCTATCAATGCTTTGGTTGCTTTTGGTGTTAGAGAGACCAATCCAAGAGAGGTTTGGGATGAGGATGAGAGGAGACAAGACAAGCGTACAGCAAGGATAAGAGGAAGAAGGTTGCCGGAAGGAACACCACTTTCTCCAAGATCTTCACAGCCACCCGTCCCTAAGGAGAAAAGAAAGGCGAGCTCATCAATGGACTACACCATTGATGACTTCAACTTCATGGCAAGAAGGTTCCCTAGCAATATGCCCTTTGATGTCGCTTGCAACAAGAGCCCTTACCTTCAAGACTTTGTATGGACTCATGATTGGAGCTTAGCCGAGGTGGAGAAGATGTATAATGAAGCACGAGAGGAAATGCCTGCGCCAAGGACACTACACAAGCTTCATGACCCAGGTTACTTTCTTATACATTGCTCCATCAATGGCAAATTCTTTGATGATGCACTATGCGATTCCGGTTCAAGTGTAAACCTCATGCCGGCTGTGATAGCAAGAAGTTTGGGATTGATTGAATCCATGGAGCAGACCAACATGGGCATAAAGCTTGCCAACAACTCTTCATTCAAACCACTTGGCAAGGTAAGAGATGTTCAACTTTCCTTTGAAGATTGCATCATTCCAGCCGATTTCTATGTTGTTACTATGGAGGATCCGGAAGACCAAGCCCTTCTACTTGGGAGATCCTTCTTAGCAACAGCTGGAGCAATCATGGATTGGCCAAACAGGAGAATCTCACTAGCCAATGTTGACAAGGACACCAATTATGTTGCTGCACCTCCCGGTTTCTCATCCAAAAGATTTCGGTACACAAGTGGAGGAGAAAGCTCACAACAAGGTTACTTGATCAAAGAAGTGTTACAAGACAAGATGCACTTGAAGCCATCCAGTACTAGGAGCTTTCTACAGCCTCCACACTTGCCTAACACCTAAGGAACACAAGGAGTCGAGCTATAAAGACTTTAAACTAGCGCTTATGGGAGGCAACCCATATTTTTCTTTTCTTTTTAACTTTTGTTTTGATTTTATTATTAACTTGAATTTTTTGGGAATTTTATAAAATCCACAAAAAAAAATAAAAAAAAAAAAAAAAAATAAACGTGTTTTAGGATTAAGTGCCAAGGAAGACTATCAAAGGAGTTTTGCACCGCTCCAACCCACCCATTCATCCCACCCGGCGGTTTCAAGAAGGTTCCACAAAAAGGGGCAACCAGGAACATGAACATTGCGGTCAACACCTTGGGATGCTAAAGGAGGATTACGGAGACAAATCGGTCGAAGAAAATCACTCAACGGTCGAGTCAAATGGGAGATACCAATTCCGGAACCATTTTCCCGCCCACACGAGTGAGGAGGAGCCCCCAATCGACCATCTCACAAACGGCTCGACCAAAGTCTACCACACTTCACAGGCGACCAAACAACACCATGTTGGTCGGCAAATCCAAAAGATAGGACGGAGAAATGTTGACGGATACGGAGATATGCCAA
Source organism: Erythrophleum ivorense (assembly GCA_026724425.1). Lineage (NCBI taxonomy): Eukaryota > Viridiplantae > Streptophyta > Magnoliopsida > Fabales > Fabaceae > Erythrophleum > Erythrophleum ivorense. Next base: position 7,101 of record JAIUCV010002762.1, on the reverse strand, counting down.
AATGCCTCATCCGGTCGTTCGCGGTGCACCAAAAGGCCGGCCAAACCAAAATCACGGCATGGAGACACCACCAGCTGGAGTTGAATCCTTGGAGCTTCAACATCATTATTCCAGAAGAAAATCAACGGACGAACGAGCATATCACAAAGAAATCAAGAAAACTCTTTCCGGAGCCGATTTGACCACTTTGTGAAGGAACTCTCAAACCGTTCGTCCGTTTGACCTCAATCTTCTCCAGTGGTCATAAAATATGAGGTTGGTCGACGGAATTTCAAGCTTGGTCGGAGAATTCGTCCTCATTTGAGCTGTGGTCTACTGCACTCACCACAGATCGTTCGTATGACGCACCAAGTGACGGATCTCTCAAACCGCTCGTTTGTTTGGCCTGAAACTCCACCATGGCTCCTAAAATATATGATTGGTCGGTGTAATTTCAAGATCGGTCAGCGAAATGTTCAAGGATCAAGCTGTGGTCCATCACATCACCTTACGGCCGACCGAAGGATCCACCCGATGACGTATTTTTCAAAACAGCTCGACCAAATCACCTGAAACTTCACCAGCAGCTCTAAAACATCATATTGGACGGTAAATTTTCAATCCCGTTCATAAAATTCCTAACGGTTTGTCATGTGGTTCACAGCCTTCATTTTTGGTCGACAACCGGGCCTTACACGACCAAACTGCAAACCGGCCAGAATCATACCTTAAGATTGAAAACACACCGACCAAATCCACCTAAGGAATGATTTGATGCTGTCATATCACACTTGGAGTCCCTCAACAAAGCAAAACCGCTCTTCATGACCTATGGTCACCCTTTGGTAACAGAATCCAAAACACATTCCCATCAAATTTCACTTTTCTTTTCAACCCCTCTTAATTGGATTTGCTTCCACCGGGACGGTGCAAGTTAAGTCTGGGGGGGATTACTAACAAGTTTGTTCCTTTTGACTTTTCATTATTTTGAGTCGTTTTATTGAGTCAAAATTTTGTCCGAGAATTATGACATTTTCTTTGAAACTAACCATGTTACACTAATGTTTAAGTGACCATTGAAACAGTATTTGGCAACACATTCACTCAATGTACACTCTGAGCAGATCGGTCTACCAAAAATGGCCACATTTCCAAAAAGCCGATGGAGGATCCATCTTTGACTCCGCACCTAAATGAACTTAACCTTCTCAGCTAGGGGCTTGGTTTTACAAAGGGCACGACTCCTCATCCTCACCAAATTGTGAAAGTCTATGTGAGTTCGGTTTCCCCTCTCTCTCCCCTCCAATTTTAAGAAAAAGCATCAAGGTCCAAGTAACCGGGGATTAGGTGGCTACAACCATCAATACTCGCGTATATGGAAGACCTTTTGATCCAAGTAACCGGGGATTAGGTGGCTACAACCATCAATACTCGCGTCTATGGAAGATCCATCAAAAACCTCCACAAAGAGGAGAAGAAGTCGAATAAAAAAATACCTTGCTACCCTAAAAAGGGATCAATCGACTTAAGGAGTGAGAAGGGAGAGAGGTGAAACAAGGGCCAAGACAATTGTTTAAACACAAGAGGATGAGAAAGAGATCATAAACCCTTTGATCGATATCCCCTAGTTGAGACCACACCTTTAAAAACTAAAGGAGTCAAAGGAGGTGAGCCCGGATGGTCATATGGAATGTGGGTTGCTTTGGAATGACTGCTAAACTCAATGTAAGTACTTATGTCCCTCATCATAAAGCCAAAACCGTTTTTCATGTGGATTACTAAAACATAAGCTAACATGGATTTTCAAAATGCATTGAGAGTTCTCATGTTTTCAAACCTCTTTTCCTTTCTTAGTTTGCTTGAGGACAAGCAAAAGGCTAAGTCTGGGGGAGTTGATATATCCATATTTTACATGTTTTTACCTTGGTTTTTCTTATATTTTCTTACTTAATAATAATGATTTTGTATCCAAGAGGTAGTTTTCTTGTATATTATGGTTTTGGGAAGCAAACAGGTTAAAATGGCAAAAAGAAGGCAAAATGGAGCAAAAAAACTTCAAACAAAGATCCATGCAAGTTCCCAAGTCAAGGGCTTCAACAAAACCCAAGTTAGCCGATTTCCACATTCGGACAGAATCAAAGCACCCGAAAGATGACCGCGGCAAAGGGTCTTTCCGACGTCCAAATCATGCGATATTTATATGGAAAGATAGATAAATGAGTCATGCGTCGCGGCGAAGTAGAATTGAGCCATTTGGAGCAGATATGCGGCCTAGGATCTTTTTATCCCAAGACATGTCCGCTGGCGAGTAAGTGACGCCCATGGAGCTTGGATGAGCAAAATGGACCGGGATCACTGCGGGCCAAGCCTGGACTTCATCAAGACTCAAGCCCACACCATTTCACGCGATCAGAAGGTGGCGGCCTCGCATCACTCAAGACTTGGTGAGCAAGTTCAAGCGAGGAGAAGAAATGGAAAGTTTCCTCTTCTCTCTTGCGCCTTAACTCAGCCGACCTAGCCTCCCCTCACCTATATATACTTGCTTTTAGCCTCTTGTATCGAAAACACAATATCATAGAACACAACTCTCTTCTTTTCAGTCAATAAACCGGAGCCACTTAGGTGGTCTCCTTGTTCTTTCTTTTTATTTTGCATCTTGTACATACTCGCATGTTTTAGTTTAAGTCTAGGGTTTTAGAGGTTTCTCTCTATGGAGGGGTCACGGTTTGATCTCTATCACTCCGCCTCTTACCATTAGAACCATGAGACTCTCTCTACTCCTTTAGATTCATCGTTGAATTATGGATCCTTCCAAGGGGATATGATATAATTGCCTTCAATAATCAGTTGTTGAATAAAGGGAAAACCCCATGGTTCTTCATCTTTATTTGCGCCTCATGCTTGTTGCTAGAGTAGCTAACTAGCGACATGATTTTAGGTTGATATACTCTCCAAAATCTTGTTATATCTCCGGATCTAATATTTGATGAGCAATAAGTCTTAAGCTATGAAAGTAGACTTAAGGATTATTGTAAACAATCATTACTTGAAACTAAGGCATACCTCACTCTTCAATGACCATGCGACAGCTGAGTCCATTGGTTTAAGAGGTATAGGTGGTCGGAGCCACGAAAGTGGGATGATCACATCATAGTGTTTTGAGTTTAGGAATCGGATTTGACAATCTTTTCAATTGATTTGGCATATGTTCTCACGGTTTATCCTTGTTCATTTGATGTTTTTTGTATAGCTTGCATTGTTATTTACTTTATCTTATAAAACAAAATACAAAACCCCTTGCATATTATTGATTTAGCTTAACCAAATCTTTACAAATGTGTAGTGTGCAATTCGCATTCTCTTGTGGATCGACCCCTAAGTACTACAACAACATGTTGTGCACTTGCAACTATGTTTTGCTTAGGGTTTTTATAACTTGCATTCATACCACACCCACGCATGCATCAACACAGCCGGAAACTCCCATCCTTCTTCTTCACAAACAGAACTGGTGCTCCCCACGGTGAAACACTCGCTCGAATGAACCCTTTGCTCAAAAGGTCCTCTAGCTACTTCTTCAGCTCTGCCAATTCTGCTGGAGCCATCCTGTAAGGCCTCTTGGATATCGGTGCTGTCCCCGGCTCTAACTCAATCGTGAAAGGATCTGACTGAGAAGGTGGCAACCCCATCAACGACTGAAAAACCTCTGGAAACTCTCGAACCACCCGAATGTCCTCGAAAACCACCTCACCACTGGACTCCGCCATAGAGATCATCGCCAAATAGGCCTCACAGCCCCGCTCAATCAACTGCTCTGCCTGAATCGCCGAGATCACTATACTCCAGGACGTCGGTCTCACACCCTGAAACACTAACCTCCCGCCATCACGCTCAAAAACCACTCTGCCTCTGTAGCAACCAGATGAACCCGGAAAAGATAACCAGTCCATCCCCAGAATGACGTCATATTACTCCACCGGACTAATCACCAAATCCGCTGGCATCGACTGCCCCGCAATCTGAATATCAACGCCTCTAGCATGGCCCGAAGTAGCCAGGAAACCACCTCCAGCCACCTTGACCATGCCTGAACGCTCACCCGCGCTGCTCCGGATGCCAGTACTCTCGGCCCACTCCGGTGTGATGAAGCAGTTAGATGCTCCATAATCGAACAAAACGTGTGACTGAACGCCACCGATTAACAAGGTCCCTACACATTTAAAACTATGAGACCCTGCTAATCCCAACACAGGCACAATATCGCAAACAAACAACAACCATAAATAACTTAGGGAATTTACGAAGTCTGAGTCAAAAAGTGTACTTGTGATCTGCCCGCCCTGACTCGTCTGGCCGACCTCTGTCGAAGAGTAGACTCTCGGTCCCGGCCCCAACTGGCCCACTGGCTGAACCGCTGCCACCGCCAAACTCTGCATCTTGGCACACATCGGCCTGATATGCCCCGGATCTCCGCAATGGAAACACACTCTAGTATCCCGAGGCGCCTCCTTTTGGGACAACTAGACACTCGGTGCTCCATGCTGCCGCACCCGTAACACGATCCACGAGGAAAACGGCTGCCGGAAGAAACCTCCTCCCGACTCCTCTTCTGATCCTGCGCAGACTTGCCGCCCCTGCCAGAACCAGAACCAACACTCGAACTCCGGCGCTGCTGCGACTGCTGCTGCTGACTCCGAGGATGGATAGCAGGAGCAACTGCAGACGGTACCACCACTGGACCAACCTGCTCACGAAGGTCCTCCTCAATGGAAGCTGCTAACTCCACTAACTCTGCTCTCGTGAAATACTCACGACCTCGGCACTGAGTCCTGATACTCGGACGAAGCCCCTGAAGGAACCTCTGCACAACACCGCGCTCACCGCCTATACCGAGACCGGTATGCACCACTAGCCTGCTAAACTCTGCGTCGTACTCACGCACTGAACGATCTCCCTGCGTCAAAGCAATAAACCGCAAATCGAGCCTCCTGAGGAAAGTACTTGGCGTCAAACTCCGCCACAAACTCGCCCCAAGTCCAGACAGCTCTCCTGCCCTGAACAGCCCGCCACCACAAATGCGCGTCACCACTCAGATAGTGGACAGCTAACTCCACCTGATACTCAACTGGACACCTGATCGACTAGAAGTTCCGCTCCACTCTCGATCTCCACTCATCGGCCACCTATGGACCGACTCCACCCTCAAAGAAAGGCGTCCCGATACGCTGCATCTGTCCCATCATCTCCCGATAAGACGGATGTCCCACCACTGCAGCTGCATGCTTCCCAACGAAAGCCGCACCCGGCTGACCAAACACTGCAGCACCCTGCTGCCCAAACACTGCCGCACCCGGCGGTACTCCGGCCATCGGAGGAACACCCGGAGCCTGCTGCGGAACCACTGTCGGGAAACGTGCTAGCAACTGTGTCAGTAACCCAACAACTAGGTCATCTCGACCCTGAGCCAGAGCCGCACCCCCACCTGGGGCCGCCCCAACCCTCGCGGCACCACCGACGCCCAAACCGGCCTCACTCGCCACTGAAACAGACTGGGTCACCAACGCAGTCGCCACACTCGGCGCAACACTCTCGCCCGAATCCGCTGGCTCGTCACGACCCCGACCTCCATGGCCTCTGCCACGGCCTCGACCGCGGCATCTACCTCGACCTCGACCTCGCGCAACACCGTGTATCTCACTGTATGGAACAAAGAGGTGAGATACAAAACACAAAACCAACAACACAAACAAAACTCACCGCGGAATCTCTTGAAGCCCGAAGACGATGATACTAAAACTATCAACCTAACAGCCCTAACACCGTTTAGGCTCTGATACCAAAATGAAACAACCAACACTTTTTTTTTTTTTTTAAATAAATACTTAAACAATTCTAGCGGAAGTCTTAAAATAAATAAGTCAATAAGACATAATATCAATTCAACAACAAAAGCCAATAATCAAATAAATTCAAATCTCAAATAACTTTATCAACTTAAGCAAAAAGAACAAAACATAAATCCTATCATCCTCTTCTTCGGCCTTGATTCCGCGCTTAAACATTTCTACCACCTGCATCACAGGAAAGGAGATGCGTAAGTATTATCATAAATACTTAGTGAGACGATCACTCTGCCCACAGGCCAATTACCCAATTTCCAGATACTTAAAGTCTTTTAAATAATTTCCACAATTATTAAATATTTTTCCACCATTAAAATAATTCCAAATAATTATTGAATAATTCTCATAATTAAATAATAATCTTAATTAATTACTAATCCGAAAATAATTAATTAAAGCAGTTCAATTAACCACTTAAATTAATTAAATCAATTAAACCGGATTAAACCATTTTAATTCAATTTCAAATCAATTACCAATTTTCAATCGATCAAACCGGTTAACCACCCTGAACCAGCATTGGTGTCGACCGACACCAAACTTGGTGTCGATCGACACCCGCTCGACAGAGCGATACCAAGAGCAACGAAAAACGCAGAAACACAGAATTAACACAATTATCAACCAAACACGATTAAACACCACAATCAACACATAAACATCACGAAAAGCAACAGAAACTCATCAATACATCCATCTAACAACCTAGATCCAGAAATCCCGAGCCCACAGTCACGCACTCACCTTGAATTTGGATTGAAAGGGAGGAAAGGAAGATGAACAGGGAAGAACAGCAACAAACCACCTCAGAAACTCCACCAATCTCCTCAAAACTCTCCAAAATCGCCTAGAACTCTCTGCCTCCTTTTCTATCTCGAAAATTGTGAAAAAAGACTGCTCAGACTCTTTTTATTCGCGACCTAGGGCTTCCCTTTTCCCTTAGCCGGCCAAACCACACTCAAATCAAACCGGAAATTCGCTACCAGACCGGTGTCGATCGACACCCACCTTGGTGTCGGTCGACACCCTATGAAATTTCCACCTCTTTGGTTTACGGATGTTACACCTTGTCTCCCTTTTTAATCCAACTCTGTTTCCACCGTGATACCATATCAGGCAATCGCAGCCTGACTTTGGCCATGAACTCCTCCTGAACCCTCCCGGTAAAGCCAGAATCCCAGTGATACTTACGCTTAAACAAAATATAAAAATTAATCAT
>JAIUCV010002761.1:40000-41784 GCA_026724425.1 Erythrophleum ivorense | reverse complement strand
ATGGCCCCTTGAGGAAAATGGAAGAGTTTGGCACGGGGGAACCCGCCCCGGGCAAAAGTTAGCACGGGGCCACTCGCTCACGGCTTGCCCGCGGGCAAGTTTGAGGGGGGGCGTATGTGCCAAGTGAAAATCCGCGTGATCCAATTTGGTTTTTTGGGTTTGCATCATTGCCCCATGGCCCCTTGAGGAAAATGGAAGAGTTTGGCACGGGGGAACTCGCCCCGGGCAAAAGTTGGCACGGGGCCACTCGCTCACGGCTTGCCCGCGGGCGAGTTTGAGGGGGGCGTATGTGCCAAGTGAAAATCCGCGTGATCCAATTTGGTTTTTTGGGTTGGCATCATTGCCCCATGGCCCCTTGAGGAAAATGGAAGAGTTTGGCACGGGGGAACTCGCCCCGGGCAAAAGTTGGCACGGGGCCACTCGCTCACGGCTTGCCCGCGGGCGAGTTTGAGGGGGGCGTATGTGCCAAGTGAAAATCCGCGTGATCCAATTTGGTTTTTTGGGTTGGCATCATTGCCCCATGGCCCCTTGAGGAAAATGGAAGAGTTTGGCACGGGGGAACTCGCCCCGGGCAAAAGTTGGCACGGGGCCACTCGCTCACGGCTTGCCCGCGGGCGAGTTTGAGGGGGGCGTATGTGCCAAGTGAAAATCCGCGTGATCCAATTTGGTTTTTTGGGTTGGCATCATTGCCCCATGGGACCTTGAGGAAAATGGAAGAGTTTGGCACGGGGGAACCCGCCCCGGGCAAAAGTTGGCACGGGGCCACTCGCTCACGGCTTGCCCGCGGGCAAGTTTGAGGGGGGGCGTATGTGCCAAGTGAAAATCCGCGTGATCCAATTTGGTTTTTTGGGTTGGCATCATTGCCCCATGGGATCTTGAGGAAAATGGAAGAGTTTGGCACGGGGGAACCCGCCCCGGGCAAAAGTTGGCACGGGGCACTCGCTCACGGCTTGCCCGCGGGCGAGTCCGCGGGGGGGCGTATGTGCCAAGTGAAAATCCGCGTGATCCGATTTGGTTTTTTGGGTTGGCATCATTGCCCCATGGGACCTTGAGGAAAATGGAAGAGTTTGGCAGGGGGCTACCCGCCCCGGGCAAAAGTTGGCACGGGGCCACTCGCTCACGGCTTGCCCGCGGGCAAGTCCGAGGGGGGCCGTATGTGCCAAGTGAAAATCCGCGTGATCCAATTTGGTTTTTTGGGTTGGCATCATTGCCCCATGGCACCTTGAGGAAAATGGAAGAGTTTGGCACGGGGGAACCCGCCCCGGGCAAAAGTTGGCACGGGGCCACTCGCTCACGGCTTGCCCGCGGGCAAGTTTGAGGGGGGGCGTATGTGCCAAGTGAAAATCCGCGTGATCCAATTTGGTTTTTTGGGTTTGCATCATTGCCCCATGGCCCCTTGAGGAAAATGGAAGAGTTTGGCACGGGGGAACCCGCCCCGGGCAAAAGTTGGCACGGGGCCACTCGCTCACGGCTTGCCCGCGGGCAAGTTCATGGTGGTGGCGCTTGTGCCAAGTTGAAATCCACGTGGTCCACCTTGGTTTTCTGGGTTGGCATCATTGCCCCACGGCACCTTGGGCACAATGGTGGAGTTTGGCACAAGAGAACTTGCCCCGGGCAAGTGTTGGTATCATTGGCACTTGCTCACGGGTTGCCCGCGGCTTGCCCGGATCGCTCCAAAATGGTTGTGCCCGTACCAAATTAAAATCCACTCGATCCATTTTGGATTTTTTGATTTGTATGATTGCCATAGGGCCCCAAGAGGATGTTGGAGTCGCCGCCCGCCC
>JAIUCV010002761.1:25000-30000 GCA_026724425.1 Erythrophleum ivorense | reverse complement strand
CCCGCGGGCGAGTTTGAGGGGGGCGTATGTGCCAAGTGAAAATCCGCGTGATCCAATTTGGTTTTTTGGGTTGGCATCATTGCCCCATGGCCCCTTGAGGAAAATGGAAGAGTTTGGCACGGGGGAACTCGCCCCGGGCAAAAGTTGGCACGGGGCCACTCGCTCACGGCTTGCCCGCGGGCGAGTTTGAGGGGGGCGTATGTGCCAAGTGAAAATCCGCGTGATCCAATTTGGTTTTTTGGGTTGGCATCATTGCCCCATGGCCCCTTGAGGAAAATGGAAGAGTTTGGCACGGGGGAACTCGCCCCGGGCAAAAGTTGGCACGGGGCCACTCGCTCACGGCTTGCCCGCGGGCGAGTTTGAGGGGGGCGTATGTGCCAAGTGAAAATCCGCGTGATCCAATTTGGTTTTTTGGGTTGGCATCATTGCCCCATGGGACCTTGAGGAAAATGGAAGAGTTTGGCACGGGGGAACCCGCCCCGGGCAAAAGTTGGCACGGGGCCACTCGCTCACGGCTTGCCCGCGGGCAAGTTTGAGGGGGGGCGTATGTGCCAAGTGAAAATCCGCGTGATCCAATTTGGTTTTTTGGGTTGGCATCATTGCCCCATGGGATCTTGAGGAAAATGGAAGAGTTTGGCACGGGGGAACCCGCCCCGGGCAAAAGTTGGCACGGGGCCACTCGCTCACGGCTTGCCCGCGGGCAAGTCCGAGGGGGGGCGTATGTGCCAAGTGAAAATCCGCGTGATCCAATTTGGTTTTTTGGGTTGGCATCATTGCCCCATGGCACCTTGAGGAAAATGGAAGAGTTTGGCACGGGGGAACCCGCCCCGGGCAAAAGTTGGCACGGGGCCACTCGCTCACGGCTTGCCCGCGGGCAAGTTCAAGGCGGGGGGGCATGTGGCAAGTGGAAATCCGCGTGATCCAATTTGGTTTTTTGGGTTGGCATCATTGCCCCATGGGATCTTGAGGAAAATGGAAGAGTTTGGCACGGGGGAACCCGCCCCGGGCAAAAGTTGGCACGGGGCCACTCGCTCACGGCTTGCCCGCGGGCAAGTTTGAGGGGGGCGTATGTGCCAAGTGAAAATCCGCGTGATCCAATTTGGTTTTTTGGGTTGGCATCATTGCCCCATGGGATCTTGAGGAAAATGGAAGAGTTTGGCACGGGGGAACCCGCCCCGGGCAAAAGTTGGCACGGGGCCACTCGCTCACGGCTTGCCCGCGGGCAAGTCCGAGGGGGGGCGTATGTGCCAAGTGAAAATCCGCGTGATCCAATTTGGTTTTTTGGGTTGGCATCATTGCCCCATGGCACCTTGAGGAAAATGGAAGAGTTTGGCACGGGGGAACCCGCCCCGGGCAAAAGTTGGCACGGGGCCACTCGCTCACGGCTTGCCCGCGGGCAAGTTTGAGGGGGGCGTATGTGCCAAGTGAAAATCCGCGTGATCCAATTTGGTTTTTTGGGTTGGCATCATTGCCCCATGGGATCTTGAGGAAAATGGAAGAGTTTGGCACGGGGGAACCCGCCCCGGGCAAAAGTTGGCACGGGGCCACTCGCTCACGGCTTGCCCGCGGGCAAGTCCGAGGGGGGGCGTATGTGCCAAGTGAAAATCCGCGTGATCCAATTTGGTTTTTTGGGTTGGCATCATTGCCCCATGGCACCTTGAGGAAAATGGAAGAGTTTGGCACGGGGGAACCCGCCCCGGGCAAAAGTTGGCACGGGGCCACTCGCTCACGGCTTGCCCGCGGGCAAGTTTGAGGGGGGCGTATGTGCCAAGTGAAAATCCGCGTGATCCAATTTGGTTTTTTGGGTTTGCATCATTGCCCCATGGCCCCTTGAGGAAAATGGAAGAGTTTGGCACGGGGGAACTCGCCCCGGGCAAAAGTTGGCACGGGGCCACTCGCTCACGGCTTGCCCGCGGGCGAGTTTGAGGGGGGCGTATGTGCCAAGTGAAAATCCGCGTGATCCAATTTGGTTTTTTGGGTTGGCATCATTGCCCCATGGCCCCTTGAGGAAAATGGAAGAGTTTGGCACGGGGGAACCCGCCCCGGGCAAAAGTTGGCACGGGGCCACTCGCTCACGGCTTGCCCGCGGGCAAGTTTGAGGGGGGGCGTATGTGCCAAGTGAAAATCCGCGTGATCCAATTTGGTTTTTTGGGTTTGCATCATTGCCCCATGGCCCCTTGAGGAAAATGGAAGAGTTTGGCACGGGGGAACTCGCCCCGGGCAAAAGTTGGCACGGGGCCACTCGCTCACGGCTTGCCCGCGGGCGAGTTTGAGGGGGGCGTATGTGCCAAGTGAAAATCCGCGTGATCCAATTTGGTTTTTTGGGTTGGCATCATTGCCCCATGGCCCCTTGAGGAAAATGGAAGAGTTTGGCACGGGGGAACCCGCCCCGGGCAAAAGTTGGCACGGGGCCACTCGCTCACGGCTTGCCCGCGGGCAAGTTTGAGGGGGGGCGTATGTGCCAAGTGAAAATCCGCGTGATCCAATTTGGTTTTTTGGGTTTGCATCATTGCCCCATGGCCCCTTGAGGAAAATGGAAGAGTTTGGCACGGGGGAACTCGCCCCGGGCAAAAGTTGGCACGGGGCCACTCGCTCACGGCTTGCCCGCGGGCGAGTTTGAGGGGGGCGTATGTGCCAAGTGAAAATCCACGTGATCCAATTTGGTTTTTTGGGTTGGCATCATTGCCCCATGGGACCTTGAGGAAAATGGAAGAGTTTGGCACGGGGGAACCCGCCCCGGGCAAAAGTTGGCACGGGGCCACTCGCTCACGGCTTGCCCGCGGGCAAGTTTGAGGGGGGGCGTATGTGCCAAGTGAAAATCCGCGTGATCCAATTTGGTTTTTTGGGTTGGCATCATTGCCCCATGGGATCTTGAGGAAAATGGAAGAGTTTGGCACGGGGGAACCCGCCCCGGGCAAAAGTTGGCACGGGGCACTCGCTCACGGCTTGCCCGCGGGCAAGTCCGCGGGGGGGCGTATGTGCCAAGTGAAAATCCGCGTGATCCAATTTGGTTTTTTGGGTTGGCATCATTGCCCCATGGGACCTTGAGGAAAATGGAAGAGTTTGGCAGGGGGCTACCCGCCCCGGGCAAAAGTTGGCACGGGGCCACTCGCTCACGGCTTGCCCGCGGGCAAGTCCGAGGGGGGCCGTATGTGCCAAGTGAAAATCCGCGTGATCCAATTTGGTTTTTTGGGTTGGCATCATTGCCCCATGGCACCTTGAGGAAAATGGAAGAGTTTGGCACGGGGGAACCCGCCCCGGGCAAAAGTTGGCACGGGGCCACTCGCTCACGGCTTGCCCGCGGGCAAGTTCATGGTGGTGGCGCTTGTGCCAAGTTGAAATCCACGTGGTCCACCTTGGTTTTCTGGGTTGGCATCATTGCCCCACGGCACCTTGGGCACAATGGTGGAGTTTGGCACAAGAGAACTTGCCCCGGGCAAGTGTTGGTATCATTGGCACTTGCTCACGGGTTGCCCGCGGCTTGCCCGGATCGCTCCAAAATGGTTGTGCCCGTACCAAATTAAAATCCACTCGATCCATTTTGGATTTTTTGATTTGTATGATTGCCATAGGGCCCCAAGAGGATGTTGGAGTCGCCGCCCGCCCGAGACGGTGGCCGGCGGTGGCCGCTTGGGTGGCTATTTGCCTAAGAAGGAAAAAATTCAAAATATATTGTACGAGTGTCCAAAAATTATGAAATTTGGCGAGGAGGGAGATCTCATCAATCTAAGCATGCCTGCAAAAAATCGTGCAAAAATTCGATCTCTAGGTCCAAAAAAAAACTTGTGCTAGCTGGCGAAAATGTATATCTCTTCCTGCCAGGATGGAAAGGGTGCGTTTTGCTCTTTAGGGGGGAAGGCTCTCTTGGTGCCATGCTCACCCCCCCTGCACCCCCAACCTTGCCACGCACCTTATGGGTGCAAGCAAGGGGAAGGGGTGGCCCGAGCATGGCACCACAAGTGGCCGGCCACCGCCCACCGCCGGGCATCCTCCGGCGGCGGCCGGCCACTTTTTCCGGCGACCCCCAAAATGTGTGGGCAAGTGAATCGAGATGGAATTTGACGGATTTTAAGGGGGTTGCCGGAAGTCGCGACGAGTTTATTGGGCTCCAACCCGCACCCGGTCATTCGTGGCCGCTTGCGGGGATCTTCCCATCGCTCCATCCCCGAGGTCCCATGTGGGTGGTGGCGTGCGGTGTGCGAAGGTAATCCGTGGAAACTACATTTGTTGCTCCTCCCCCCTCCAGTTGATCTCGTTGTTGCTCCTCCCCCCTCCAGACGATCTCTTTGATGCCCCTCCAGACGATCTCATTTCATTTCTCGCCACTTTGTTGACCTGTCATTGGGATCCAACCCCCCTTCGATGATCCCATTGAGTTCCAACCCGCACCCGGTCTCCCCAGGCCGCGTGCGGGGGTCTCCCCATCGTTCGTTCATTAAGGTCTCGCGTGTGTGGGAGGGCGGCAACCCTGTCGCCTGTTTAAGCATGCGTGTGGCTGGCGTGGAAGTGCGGTGCGCGGGGATGCAAGCTTTGTGCGAACTTTTTCTCCACCCCCCTTGAGCCCCCGAACTCGACTCTCTCGTTCACCCCCCCCTCTTTGTTGAACTGGCATTGGGATTCGACGCTCCCATTGCGCTCCAACCCGCGCCCGGTCTCCCCAGGCCGCGTGCGGGGGTCTCCCCATCGCTCGTTCATTAAGGTCTCGCGTGTGTGGGAGGGCGGCAACCCTGCCGCCTGTATAAGCATGCGTGTGGCTGGCGTGGAAGTGCGGTGCGCGGGGATGCAAGCTTTGTGCGAACTTTTTCTCCACCCCCCTTGAGCCCTCGAACTTGACTCTCTCGTTCACCCCCTCTTTGTTGAACTGGCATTGGGATTCGATCGTCCCATTGCGTTCCAACCCGCGCCCGGTCTTCCCAGGCCGCGTGCGGGGGTCTCCCCATCGCTCGTTCATTAAGGTCCCGCGTGTGTGGGAGGGCGGCAACCCTGTCGCCTGTATAAGC
>JAIUCV010002761.1:12500-15000 GCA_026724425.1 Erythrophleum ivorense | reverse complement strand
ATCATTGCCCCATGGGATCTTGAGGAAAATGGAAGAGTTTGGCACGGGGGAACCCGCCCCGGGCAAAAGTTGGCACGGGGCACTCGCTCACGGCTTGCCCGCGGGCAAGTCCGCGGGGGGGCGTATGTGCCAAGTGAAAATCCGCGTGATCCAATTTGGTTTTTTGGGTTGGCATCATTGCCCCATGGGACCTTGAGGAAAATGGAAGAGTTTGGCAGGGGGCTACCCGCCCCGGGCAAAAGTTTGCACGGGGCCACTCGCTCACGGCTTGCCCGCGGGCAAGTCCGAGGGGGGCCGTATGTGCCAAGTGAAAATCCGCGTGATCCAATTTGGTTTTTTGGGTTGGCATCATTGCCCCATGGCACCTTGAGGAAAATGGAAGAGTTTGGCACGGGGGAACCCGCCCCGGGCAAAAGTTGGCACGGGGCCACTCGCTCACGGCTTGCCCGCGGGCAAGTTCATGGTGGTGGCGCTTGTGCCAAGTTGAAATCCACGTGGTCCACCTTGGTTTTCTGGGTTGGCATCATTGCCCCACGGCACCTTGGGCACAATGGTGGAGTTTGGCACAAGAGAACTTGCCCCGGGCAAGTGTTGGTATCATTGGCACTTGCTCACGGGTTGCCCGCGGCTTGCCCGGATCGCTCCAAAATGGTTGTGCCCGTACCAAATTAAAATCCACTCGATCCATTTTGGATTTTTTGATTTGTATGATTGCCATAGGGCCCCAAGAGGATGTTGGAGTCGCCGCCCGCCCGAGACGGTGGCCGGCGGTGGCCGCTTGGGTGGCTATTTGCCTAAGAAGGAAAAAATTCAAAATATATTGTACGAGTGTCCAAAAATTATGAAATTTGGCGAGGAGGGAGATCTCATCAATCTAAGCATGCCTGCAAAAAATCGTGCAAAAATTCGATCTCTAGGTCCAAAAAAAAACTTGTGCTAGCTGGCGAAAATGTATATCTCTTCCTGCCAGGATGGAAAGGGTGCGTTTTGCTCTTTAGGGGGGAAGGCTCTCTTGGTGCCATGCTCACCCCCCCTGCACCCCCAACCTTGCCACGCACCTTATGGGTGCAAGCAAGGGGAAGGGGTGGCCCGAGCATGGCACCACAAGTGGCCGGCCACCGCCCACCGCCGGGCATCCTCCGGCGGCGGCCGGCCACTTTTTCCGGCGACCCCCAAAATGTGTGGGCAAGTGAATCGAGATGGAATTTGACGGATTTTAAGGGGGTTGCCGGAAGTCGCGACGAGTTTATTGGGCTCCAACCCGCACCCGGTCATTCGTGGCCGCTTGCGGGGATCTTCCCATCGCTCCATCCCCGAGGTCCCATGTGGGTGGTGGCGTGCGGTGTGCGAAGGTAATCCGTGGAAACTACATTTGTTGCTCCTCCCCCCTCCAGTTGATCTCGTTGTTGCTCCTCCCCCCTCCAGACGATCTCTTTGATGCCCCTCCAGACGATCTCATTTCATTTCTCGCCACTTTGTTGACCTGTCATTGGGATCCAACCCCCCTTCGATGATCCCATTGAGTTCCAACCCGCACCCGGTCTCCCCAGGCCGCGTGCGGGGGTCTCCCCATCGTTCGTTCATTAAGGTCTCGCGTGTGTGGGAGGGCGGCAACCCTGTCGCCTGTTTAAGCATGCGTGTGGCTGGCGTGGAAGTGCGGTGCGCGGGGATGCAAGCTTTGTGCGAACTTTTTCTCCACCCCCCTTGAGCCCCCGAACTCGACTCTCTCGTTCACCCCCCCCTCTTTGTTGAACTGGCATTGGGATTCGACGCTCCCATTGCGCTCCAACCCGCGCCCGGTCTCCCCAGGCCGCGTGCGGGGGTCTCCCCATCGCTCGTTCATTAAGGTCTCGCGTGTGTGGGAGGGCGGCAACCCTGCCGCCTGTATAAGCATGCGTGTGGCTGGCGTGGAAGTGCGGTGCGCGGGGATGCAAGCTTTGTGCGAACTTTTTCTCCACCCCCCTTGAGCCCTCGAACTTGACTCTCTCGTTCACCCCCTCTTTGTTGAACTGGCATTGGGATTCGATCGTCCCATTGCGTTCCAACCCGCGCCCGGTCTTCCCAGGCCGCGTGCGGGGGTCTCCCCATCGCTCGTTCATTAAGGTCCCGCGTGTGTGGGAGGGCGGCAACCCTGTCGCCTGTATAAGCATGCGTGTGGCTGGCGTGGAAGTGCGGTGCGTGGGGATACGATTGTTTTCGGACTTTTTCTCCACCCCCCTTGAGCCCTCGAACTCGACTCTCTCGTTCACCCCCTCTTCTTTGTTGAGCTGGCATTGGGATTCGATCGTCCCATTGCGTTCCAACCCGCGCCCGGTCTTCCCAGGCCGCGTGCGGGGGTCTCCCCATCGCT
Source organism: Erythrophleum ivorense (assembly GCA_026724425.1). NCBI lineage: Eukaryota > Viridiplantae > Streptophyta > Magnoliopsida > Fabales > Fabaceae > Erythrophleum > Erythrophleum ivorense. The sequence goes on along the minus strand of JAIUCV010002761.1, from coordinate 12,650 downwards.
CGTTCATTAAGGTCTCGCGTGTGTGGGAGGGCGGCAACCCTGTGGCCTGTATAAGCATGCGTGTGGCTGGCGTGGAAGTGTGGTGCGCGGGGATACGATTGTTTTCGGACTTCCCCATCCCTTGTTTGTTCCTCCGCCGGTTGAGCCCTT
>JAIUCV010002761.1:0-2500 GCA_026724425.1 Erythrophleum ivorense | reverse complement strand
TGGCATCATGCCCCATGGCACCTTGAGGAAAATGGAAGAGTTTGGCACGGGGGAACCCGCCCGGGCAAAAGTTGGCACGGGGCCACTCGCTCACCGGCTTGCCCGCGGGCAAGTTCATGGTGGTGGCGCTTGTGCCAAGTTGAAATCCACGTGGTCCACCTTGGTTTTCTGGGTTGGCATCATTGCCCCACGGCACCTTGGGCACAATGGTGGAGTTTGGCACAAGAGAACTTGCCCCGGGCAAGTGTTGGTATCATTGGCACTTGCTCACGGTTGCCCGCGGCTTGCCCGGATCGCTCCAAAATGGTTGTGCCCGTACCAAATTAAAATCCACTCGATCCATTTTGGATTTTTGATTTGTATGATTGCCATAGGGCCCCAAGAGGATGTTGGAGTCGCCGCCCGCCCGAGACGGTGGCCGGCGGTGGCCGCTTGGGTGGCTATTTGCCTAAGAAGGAAAAAATTCAAAATATATTGTACGAGTGTCCAAAAATTATGAAATTTGGCGAGGAGGGAGATCTCATCAATCTAAGCATGCCTGCAAAAAATCGTGCAAAAATTCGATCTCTAGGTCCAAAAAAAAACTTGTGCTAGCTGGCGAAAATGTATATCTCTTCCTGCCAGGATGGAAAGGGTGCGTTTTGCTCTTTAGGGGGGAAGGCTCTCTTGGTGCCATGCTCACCCCCCCCTGCACCCCAACCTTGCCACGCACCTTATGGGTGCAAGCAAGGGGGAAGGGGTGGCCCGAGCATGGCACCACAAGTGGCCGGCCACCGCCCACCGCCCGGCATCCTCCGGCGGCGGCCGGCCACTTTTTCCGGCGACCCCCAAAATGTGTGGGCAAGTGAATCGAGATGGAATTTGACGGATTTTAAGGGGGTTGCCGGAAGTCGCGACGAGTTTTATTGGGCTCCAAACCCGCACCCCCGGTCATTCGTGGCCGCTTGCGGGGATCTTCCCATCGCTCCATCCCCCGAGGTCCCATGTGGGTGGTGGCGTTGCGGTGTGCGAAGGTAATCCGTGGAAACTACATTTGTTGCTCCTCCCCCCTCCAGTTGATCTCGTTGTTGCTCCTCCCCCCTCCAGACGATCTCTTTGATGCCCCTCCAGACGATCTCATTTCATTTCCTCGCCACTTTGTTGACCTGTCATTGGGATCCAACCCCCCTTCCGATGATCCCATTGAGTTCCAACCCGCACCGGTCTCCCCAGGCCGCGTGGCGGGGGTCTCCCCATCGTTCGTTCATTAAGGTCTCGCGTGTGTGGGAGGGCGGCAACCCTGTCGCCTGGTTTAAGCATGCGTGTGGCTGGCGTGGAAGTGCGGTGCGCGGGGATGCAAGCTTTGTGCGAACTTTTTCTCCACCCCCCTTGAGCCCCCGAACTCGACTTCTCTCGTTCACCCCCCCTCTTTGTTGAACTGGCATTGGATTCGACGCTCCCAGTTGCGCTCCAACCCGCGCCCGGTCTCCCCAGGCCAGCGTGCGGGGGTCTCCCCATCGCTTCGTTTCATTAGGTCTCGCGTGTGTGGGAGGGCGGCAACCCTGCCGCCTGTATAAGCATGCGTGTGGCTGGCGTGGAAGTGCGGTGCGCGGGGATGCAAGCTTTGTGCGAACTTTTTCTCCACCCCCCTTGAGCCCTCGAACTTGACTCTCTCGTTCACCCCCTCTTTGTTGAACTGGCATTGGGATTCGATCGTCCCATTGCGTTCCAACCCGCGCCCGGTCTTCCCAGGCCGCGTGCGGGGGGTCTCCCCATCGCTCGTTCATTAAGGTCCCGCGTGTGTGGGAGGGCGGCAACCCTGTCGCCTGTATAAGCATGCGTGTGGCTGGCGTGGAAGTGCGGTGCGTGGGGATACGATTGTTTTCGGACTTTTTCTCCACCCCCCTTGAGCCCTCGAACTCGACTCTCTCGTTCACCCCCTCTTCTTTGTTGAGCTGGCATTGGGATTCGATCGTCCCATTGCGTTCCCAACCCGCGCCCGGTCTTCCCAGGCCGCGTGCGGGGGTCTCCCCCATCGCTCGTTCATTAAGGTCTCGCGTGTGTGGGAGGGCGGCAACCCTGTGGCCTGTATAAGCATGCGTGTGCTGGCGTGGAAGTGTGGTGCGCGGGGATACGATTGTTTTCGGACTTCCCCATCCTTGTTTGTTCCTCCGCCGGTTGAGCCCTTCTCATTTCCTCCCCTTGAGCCCTTGACTCCCTCGTTTAGCCCCTTGACTCCCTCGTTTACCCCCGTTGACTCCCTTGTTTTACCCCCTTGAGCCCTTAGCACCTGACTTCTCGTTTACCCCCTCCCCCTTTTGTTGGAATCGACGCGAGTAAAGTAATGTGCAGTAAGTGGCACAAAGTAAAAGTGCAGTAAGTGGCACACCGATCTGGACCCGATGCGAGCGAAGTAAATGTGCAGTAAGTGGCACACGATCTGGACCCGATGCGAGTGAAGTAATTGTGCAGTAAGCGGCACGATCTGGACCCGACTCGAGCGTAACGCATGCATGCCCAA
>JAIUCV010002760.1:0-41785 GCA_026724425.1 Erythrophleum ivorense | reverse complement strand
GCTGTTCAGCTCTGAGTTGTGCTTGCCGTTCTCGCTTAGCTCGTTCTGCTCGATCAAGATCACTAGTGTCAAGCAAATTGTGAGCTCCTCGTGATCGAGTTTGCATAAACCTGCAAAAGAAAGAAGGCAAATCCCAAACAACAAACAAGCAAACACGTTTTTATAATCCTGCAAAAGAGAAAAGCAGCTCCCAAATGACAGGTATGAAACAAACTATGTAAATGAAAATAAAAACTTGATCATGTTCGGGTCAATCTTAAAGTCCTGCCTCTGGATTGGTGGAGGAACAATCGCAGACCGGTTTTGATAAAAGGTGTGTGGATTGTCCCTCTCACCTATGGCAGCTTGAGGTTGCGGCTCTCTATCCTGTTGAGCCTTCCGCATCTGCTCGATCTGCTGCTGGAGCAGCTGCATCTGAGCAGCCATCTGAGCTGTTATATCTGGATTGCCTTGGTCGCCCATATTGGCGGGATTAGGCCGGTTCTGTCTGTTTTCTCTTTCTACTCTCGCTAGTTCGCCGTTGGTCAAGACAACAAGATCTTCTGTACGATTTCTCCTTGTAGATCTAGTGGTCATGCACCTGAAACACAGAATTGCAAAAAGAGCGATAACAAATTAGTAAATCTTAGACTAAATTTCAAATCAAAATTCAAAGGCAACGAATTGGTCCCCGTCGCAACGGCGCCAGTTTGATAAAAGGATGTTATTGTAGTATAAAAGATTTGAGTCCAGAGGACCAGCGTTGCACTATGAACTTACGAGACAAGAAACAGAGCTAAGACAAGAATGATGGGTTTGGTTGTAATTGAGTATCAAGTAACAAAAGAAAATAATGATATGTGTTCAAAGGAAAGAAGCACTAGATCGAGGCAATTCGCAGGAGCTCATGAAAAGTAACCGAATGACTATTCAGGACAATGATTTAGAACAGGTTTCGAACTCGAACACGAAAGTATGCTAATCCACTCTCGTGATCTTAACAACTTTGCTAATCAACCTAGATGTCTAAACTCTCGTTTGAATCTAGCAGTTAAAAACAAGCAATAAAAACAGGTTCGATATGTTCACGATTCGCCTTAGCATCAACTCTCGCAGGCTAAGGACGAATCGCTCACCAATGATTGTTCTATCAACCTATAACACTTTTGATGCATAGATTAACTAAGGATCTAAAACCGAGTGATCAAATCGACTTTAGCTTTAAGACTATCAGAGGTGAAAACAAACGATTCTTTTCATCTAAGATCCCAAGATACGACAACCTTAGCTGATGGTCGAAGTTGCCACAATCCGAAGATTAGGGTTCTTGTTGAGGTATGTATCCAACTTAATGGACGCACTCTAGTTGATCTTTCGATTCAAAGATTAAACGTCCTATCTGCATTCGATCAACTAACTCATGAAACTCCCTTGAAAAACCTAGATCTAGCTAAAGGACTACTCAGACATGGCGAGAATGATAACAGCAATGGATAAAACGGAATTCATTGAAATAAATAAACAAAGAACAAAGGTTCAGAAATCTTCTCCAAAACTGTCACAATGGTTCAGAGATCTTCTCCTTGCAAAACAATGAAAAGCGGCGTTTTCTCCCAAAGTGTAAGAACTCCAAAAAACGTCTAAGAAAAAGCGTGTCTCTAACAAAACGAAAAAAAGGTCTAAGTAGTTCATCGACGGATGTGATCGGTTGGGCCATCGGGTGAAGGATCGAACATGGGCCGTCGAGTGGGCCCATCGAGTGCATCCGTCGAGTAAGCCTATCGAGTGGTGCCGGCGAGTGGACCGGCGAGTGCCTCCAGCGAGCGGGTGCGGTCGAGCGGGTGCGGTCGAGCGGGTGCTCAAGTGATTCTCTCCTGGACTCGATTCGGGCTTTGAATGACGGCCTTTTTTACTCTTTTTTTGCCTTCTTTCACTCTTGACCCTCCTTGTAACCGAAACTCTCCTTAGAACGTCTTTCGACCTGTAAAGACTCGATAAAAGCTAGAAAGACTCGGAAAACTCGTGAAAACAACGGTTAGAAAGCGTCAAAAACGCAAGACATCAACTACAATTTTAAGCAAACTGTATCATAGCATCTATTACGTTGTTTGATGATATAAAATATATCTAGTGATGTTGATTTTTAAAAACTCGATAAAATAAACACATATCTCTCTTTCTTATGGCAAACAATACTGCGATAATTAGCATCGCAAGTGTCTTTAACAGTTTTAGTGTAACAAGCTGATAAACGTTTCAAGCTCCTTTCAAACCCATGAAATGAATCCGATTTGAGCCATCTATCAAAACCCATTTGGCTCCACATGAAGACCCATTTTTTTTTGAGGAACCGTTAACTCGACCACGGAAAACGACGAAAAAAAGGAGTGAGGAAGCTCTGGAACATCTGTCATTCCCACACCAAGATGCTTGATGCTTTGCTACACTTAATCTTGGACTCATGAATTCATTATTCGACGCTGTTTAAGCTTTAAATTCATCTTGCGCCAGCTTTGAAGATTAGCATGCACTTCCATTATTAAATTATTTTGTTCCTCGCATTCTATTTCTAGCTATACCAAACTTGCTAACCAAAGGCCGAAATTGTTGCATTTCCTTGCTCTATCTTGGCCAACAACTCAAACTCGAATATATGTCGTTTTCGTGTTTTTTTTTTCTTCAAAAAACTTAAAAAATATGTTGGCAAGTATTAGAGAGTATAAAATCTTTAGTTTATTGAATGACTATTTATTTAAATGTTACGTAATTTGTTTTTGAAACACCTTCAAACATTCTTGTTCGGCACTCTCCTCATAGGAAAGCTACGTTAAAGTGTGACTGCAAGTTAGATCTTTAACAATTTTGGGTCCTTCCAATATATTGTTTAGAAATCGTATCGTTTAAGTGAATATATGTAGTTTTTTTACAAAAACAAAACACAATGTTTGGATTTAACTCCAATGGTATTTAAGGGCCGGCTTTTTCGTTCTATCCAATCCATCTTTAGCTTAGTAGTTTTTTCATTAAGATAACAAAGACTGACCTTTATCTATAAGATAACAAAGTATTAGAAAAAGACTAAAAAGAGTCTTGAAAAGAAAAAAGTCTTTTTTTGCGTATGTGTGTTTACGTAAGGAAAGTCTAAAAAGTCAACTGGGTTAAATCGCCATCACGATCTGGGAGTTTTATTATTATTATTATTGTGTTTTCACTAAAAAGTCAAACGAAGCCATGGGTTTCTGTTTATTCAACAATGTCGCAGTTGCTGCTAGTTATTTACTAAACCAAAGAGTAAGGGGACTTTTGTGATGATATTGTTTTCTTCTACTTCCTTTCAAAATCCGTTCTTGTGTTTTTGTTTCTAAGGTTCGATTCCTCTTTCTATAATGCAGTCGGATCTAGGTATCAAGAAAATTCTGATTATTGATTGGGATGTCCATCATGTAAATGATACACAAAAGATGTTTTGGGGAGATCCTCAGTGTACTAGTTTTCTCTGTTCATAGGTATGTATTTGTGACTCTTTTGTTTACTCTTTCGTTTTGATGTTGCTTTGTCACGATTTGTTTACCATTGCATCTCTTAATTTCGTTATCCACAATATGTAACCATGTTGTTGTGCGAGCCGAAACTTGCACAATATTGTTTAGTCCGTTTTCAGGGAGAGCCGAGGAATTCTATTGATTAAATATGAAGAAGACGAGCCAAAGATGGTTTTATTTATAGCTGTTATGCGAGCTATGAAATTTGTAGCGTATGCTTTTGCTGTGGGTAAAAGTCCTACTTATAAGAGAATAGGAACCGACTTTACATGATTTAAGTAAACTTTCCATAATGAAACTTTCCATTTCTGCTCGCGCCGACTTGTGTTTATGGCAAGCTTTGAACATGGGCCTTCTTCGATGGGCCTTGGCTAGAATCGCTTCGCTGAATGTTGGCTCGGCCCATCGAGAGATTTCTTCCCGGTTTTCTGGCTTAGTTGACGGTTCGGCCCCGCTCGCTTTGACCACGCCGGTTCGAATGACAAAGTGATGGAGGGAAATCCGACCCCAACAATATGCCCCCAGCTCGTTAGTCTTATGTGTAAGAGTGGCGAGTTACAAGTTATCAGGAAAAAGCATTGTCATTTGAATCGAGCCGTCGACATATTCAGTTCGTCTTCTGCAAGAGTTTGGCTCGTCTTCCTGAGAGAAGTTGGTTCATCTTTTCTTCTAAACGACGTCGAAGAATTCTCGCTTTAATCAGGCGCGGAATCCAAAGCGTTTCCGGGCCCGCTGATTTTTGGCTGAAACCCTAGGAATCGGGCGGGAATTAGGTCGTGCCGTTTCGTCTTCCCGAACCGACGCGCCCAAGCGCCAAGACTTCTATAAATATTGGACCCCGGGGTTCATTTTTCTCATCTTGTCTCTCTCTCCAAAAAAAAGGTAGAATTCTCTTTCTCTCTCTAGCTTTTCTTTTCCGTTCTCAAATTTCGTTAGTGTTCTTTGTTTGCGTCGCCGGTGTGAATCGTTTCACATCGCAATCTTCAGACTTTCCGATCAATCTTTAAGTTCTCCGATCCATCATCTTCCGAGCCGAAATGTCTTCAAATAGTCGTACTCCTTCGGTCGGGGTTGATCATTCTGAGGATCATTCCCTCAATTGCAATGATTCCGAGATTTCGATCCGCCGTTCGTCTTCATCCTCCGAGCCATCTGATTCGGTGGGATCGCACAACTCCTACACTCCGCAGGGTCGGAAGGTAGTCAATTCGCCTCGGTCTGAAGAGGGAAATCAGTCTGTTAGGGTCGCCGAGACCGCCGAGGTTAATGTATTGGCAAGCGAGCCGTCAGTTCTTCATCGCGATGGTTCAAATGGAGCATCCGAGCCGAACGTGGATGAAGAGGACGAGTTGGCCCTTCTTCGTGCCGAGGCGGAATTTGCTAAAGACCAGTCGGCTCGTCCTGGGATTGCACTTGACCCGATGTATAATCCTGAGGAGATCAAACTCGAAGAGATGATGTCTGAAGGGGCAATTGGAGACATTCTTGGGCCGTTTAAACCCAGGCCTCCTCAGTTGCCGAGGAGAACCCTTCTGAATGACGCATCTCTTGGTTACGTCTTATCCAGCGCCTTCGGTGCCGGCTCGTCAAGGGGAATGAGGAAATGCTCCTCAAAGAGACGGGTCTCGAGGAAAGTTACACATAGGCGAGCCGCGAAGAGGACGGTTCCAAATCCTCATGGGTCGACGTTTTGCACCGAATCGTCTCTAGAAACGCTTCGGCGTTGTTTCCACATATCTGAAGGAGTCGACCTCCTCCTTCCGGCGAGCCATCAGAGGGCTGATGATCCTCTCGTGGGGTGTTTGACGCTCTACGAAAGCTTCTTCTACGGCTGCTTTCTATGGTTCCCGATCCCGAGTTTGATTCTGCATTATCTGAGCAAGTACGGGCTCACTATCGGCCAAATCATGCCGCGAGGTCTTCGTCATCTGATCGGGCTCATCGTCCGCAGTTTTGAGACCGGCATCCCGCTTGGCAAGTCTCATCCTTGCCTCGTGCCCAGCCCGTGTTGAGATAACATTCAACTGGAAAGAATTTATAAATCAGATTGAGATTCATATATTCATTTTCGGCGAATGAATCGTTCATTACTCGGGAATACATTAAAAAAATATAATTTTTGTGTGCTTTCTCTCTTTTTTTTTTTCTTACTACTTGAATACCCATGCATAACCGCACGCTTTAATTATGGGGAAATATCAAAACTACAATAAAATCAGTTTTTTAGCTTTGCTAATATAACGCATTCATTATCGAGCATATCATCATCTTCGTTGCTATCAAACGATTGAAACGTTTCAAACTTTTATTGAATGCAGGTCTATTATTAGAAAATGATAGAGATGCTCTTTTAGCTCTTCAGCCATATTAACAAAATTATCTGAATTCTAATCCGGTTATATAAATCTCAATTGTAATTTGAAAATAAGATTAATAAGCATATACTGATATACATAATTCGCAATATTTTTGGTAAAACGTTTCAAATACCTTAGAAGCACTAAGGGGGGCTTATTGTATCAATGATTTGGAGTTATTTGGATAAATCCAAATCTATGAAGTTTTAAGAGGATTTGGAAAATCTCACCTCATAAGGTGGTATTTGGATTCTTTTGTTTTTAACTAGAAAATCTCTCACAAATCCCTCAAAACAGTTTTTATTAGTGAAATCCTAATTTTCCAATAAGGGGAGATTTTAAGGAATTTGTACAAATGATTAGTTCAATAACCTTGGATTGTTAGTGATTTTTATAAATACTAGATCCAATAAGAGGTGATTTGGAAAAAAAAACAAATACTCTTAAATCATCAATCCAATAACCCCCCCTAAAACGATAGTTTTTCAATATTTGACTACAAAAACACTAAAAACACATACGGCTTGCGCCAGTTATCATATGTGTATCAGACTATATTTAGTAATGTTCTGCTCTGTGATGAGAATTGAAAACTAGCTGGTGGTTAAACTAAGAGCAACCGCATCGCAGAATTTTTTAGAGTCTCTGACATTAAAAAAAAAGAAGAAAAAATTAGAGATTTACCTAGGTGGCGTTGAAATCTCTCTGAACCGTCTCTCGCATAGCAAGTTTTGTAGACGCCTCTAATAACACTGTTGCGAACACGTGTCGCTTACACAATGCACCACCACGATTGTTCTCCGATATGTTTTTTTGTTTTGTTTTTGTAAATCAATTTATTTGTGGACTCGGATCAGTTGAGCAATCCGACGAAGATCGGGTGGTTCATGAACTCAGCGCTCACCACGAACCTCTCCATCTCCTCGCTGACTAGACAGGTACGTGACCGGCTGGGACGGTGCTGACTCATCTCGCCGGACAAATCGACCACGGCGATGGAGCGTGGGGACGATGGTGGTCGCGACGGATGCGGAAGGATAATTGCAGATCGGCGGATGGAGAATTCGGAGGAGTTGGCGACGCGAGAGAGGCGGCGGATGAGATGCTTCATTTTGGTTTCTCCGGCGGTTTGAAGAGAAATAAAAGGTGAGCAAACACGAGCTGAATCGCTATGCTAAAAGGTGTTGACTTTGTTCTCCATTGTGTAAATTGCGTTAAAGCAAAAAAGTTTTGAACTTTCATCTCATTTTTGAGTTTTTGGTTAGTGACACCGAATTGCCAGATTGAATCCGTTGGTGGATTTTAGCCAGTTAGGATAAAAAATTTAGAATTGTGTGGTTCTAGTTATTGCATGAGGAGTAATTTTTGGCAATGTTTAATAGAAGTAGCTACCTTTTGGATATTCACGGTTTTGGGTTTGAGTTATTTTTCTCTAAGTAGACATTTTTGGTCTTCCCTTTTGTAGATGTGTGGTTCTTGGTGGTAACAAAGCAGGAGATAAGGATCTCCGATTGGTTCACACAAAGGAGCATGTTAATTTCGTTAAGAGTCTAAGCACAAAAAAGAAAGATTCTCGGAGAAAAAAGATTGCTTCAAAATTAAACTCGATTTACCTGAATGGAGGTTCATCTGAGGCCGCATATCTTTCCGCTGGATCTGTTGTAGAGGTAAAAGTAAAACTAGTTGCATATAATAAGACTTCCTCTCTTTCACTATAGGTAACTGTGGCTTTGCCATTGTCAGGCCACAAGGGTACCACGCTGAGCCAAACAAAGCCATGGGTTTCTGTTTATTCAACAATGTCGCAGTTGCTGCTAGTTATTTAATTACTAAACCAAAGAGTAAGGGGACTTTTGTGATGATATTGTTTTCTTCTACTTCCTTTCAAAATCCGTTCTTGTGTTTTCGTTTCTAAGGTTCGATTCCTCTTTCTATAATGCAGCCGGATCTAGGTATCAAGAAAATTCTGATTGTTGATTGGGATGTCCATCATGTAAATGATACACAGAAGATGTTATGGGAAGATCCTCAGTGTACTAGTTTTCTCTGTTCATAGGTATGTATTTGTGACTCTTTTGTTTACTCTTTCGTTTTGATGTTGCTTTGTCACGATTTGTTTACCATTGCATACTCTTAATTTCGTTTTCCACAATATGTAACCATGTTGTTTTCTTTAATTTTCTATAAATTTATAAAACTTTATAAAAAAAAAATATTTTTGAACTTTAAAGAACTCCACATTGGTTCTGCAATGTAGAGGTAAAAATTAGAATTTTTTTAGAAAAACTCTACTCTTAAATTAATAATATAATTATTTTTAAAAAATGTTTTAGAGTTCCGAATGAGACTCAAGGATGCAGGTGCTCTAAGGCTCTGTTTTATCCAGTTTAACATTTAAGTCTTTTTCTATTAGTGAGAACACAATAATAATAATAATAAAACTCTCAGATCGTGATGGCGATTTAACCCAGTTGACTTTTTAAACTTTCCTTACGTAAACACACACACGCAAAAAAAGACTTTTTTCTTTTCAAGACTCTTTTTAGTCTTTTTCTAATACTTTGTTATCTTATAGGTAAAGGTCAGTCTTTGTTATCTTAATGAAAAAACTCCTAAGCTAAAGATGGATTGGATAGAACGAAAAAGCCGGCCCTTAAATACCATTGGAGTTAAATCCAAACATTGTGTTTTGTTTTTGTAAAAAAACTACATATATTCACTTAAACGATACGATTTCTAAACAATATATTGGAAGGACCCAAAATTGTTAAAGATCTAACTTGCAGTCACACTTTAACGTAGCTTTCCTATGAGGAGAGTGCCGAACAAGAATGTTTGAAGGTGTTTCAAAAACAAATTACGTAACATTTAAATAAATAGTCATTCAATAAACTAAAGATTTTATACTCTCTAATACTTGCCAACATATTTTTTAAGTTTTTTGAAGAAAAAAAAACACGAAAACGACATATATTCGAGTTTGAGTTGTTGGCCAAGATAGAGCAAGGAAATGCAACAATTTCGGCCTTTGGTTAGCAAGTTTGGTATAGCTAGAAATAGAATGCGAGGAACAAAATAATTTAATAATGGAAGTGCATGCTAATCTTCAAAGCTGGCGCAAGATGAATTTAAAGCTTAAACAGCGTCGAATAATGAATTCATGAGTCCAAGATTAAGTACTGTAGCAAAGCATCAAGCATCTTGGTGTGGGAATGACAGATGTTCCAGAGCTTCCTCACTCCTTTTTTTCGTCGTTTTCCGTGGTCGAGTTAACGGTTCCTCAAAACAAAATGGGTCTTCATGTGGACCCAAATGGGTTTTGATAGATGGCTCAAATCGGATTCATTTCATGGGTTTGAAAGGAGCTTGAAACGTTTATCAGCTTGTTACACTAAAACTGTTAAAGACACTTGCGATGCTAATTATCGCAGTATTGTTTGCCATAAGAAAGAGAGATATGTGTTTATTTTATCAAGTTTTTAAAAATCAACATCACTAGATATATTTTATATCATCAAACAACGTAATAGATGCTATGATACAGTTTGCTTAAAATTGTAGTTGATGTCTTGCGTTTTTGACGCTTTCTAACCGTTGTTTTCACGAGTTTTCCGAGTCTTTCTAGCTTTTATCGAGTCTTTACAGGTCGAAAGACGTTCTAAGGAGAGTTTCGGTTACAAGGAGGGTCAAGAGTGAAAGAAGGCAAAAAAAAGAGTAAAAAAGGCCGTCATTCAAAGCCCGAATCGAGTCCAGGAGAGAATCACTTGAGCACCCGCTCGACCGCACCCGCTCGACCGCACCCGCTCGCTGGAGGCACTCGCCGGTCCACTCGCCGGCACCACTCGATAGGCTTACTCGACGGATGCACTCGATGGGCCCACTCGACGGCCCATGTTCGATCCTTCACCCGATGGCCCAACCGATCACATCCGTCGATCAACTACTTAGACCTTTTTTTCGTTTTGTTAGAGACACGCTTTTTCTTAGACGTTTTTTGGAGTTCTTACACTTTGGGAGAAAACGCCGCTTTTCATTGTTTTGCAAGGAGAAGATCTCTGAACCATTGTGACAGTATTGGAGAAGATTTCTGAACCTTTGTTCTTTGTTTATTTATTTCAATGAATTCCGTTTTATCCATTGCTGTTATCATTCTCGCCATGTCTGAGTAGTCCTTTAGCTAGATCTAGGTTTTTCAAGGGAGTTTCATGAGTTAGTTGATCGAATGCAGATAGGACGTTTAATCTTTGAATCGAAAGATCAACTAGAGTGCATCCATTAAGTTGGATACATACCTCAACAAGAACCCTAATCTTCGGATTGTGGCAACTTCGACCATCAGCTAAGGTTGTCGTATCTTGGGATCTTAGATGAAAAGAATCGTTTGTTTTCACCTCTGATAGTCTTAAAGCTAAAGTCGATTTGATCACTCGGTTTTAGATCCTTAGTTAATCTATGCATCAAAAGTGTTATAGGTTGATAGAACAATCATTGGTGAGCGATTCGTCCTTAGCCTGCGAGAGTTGATGCTAAGGCGAATCGTGAACATATCGAACCTGTTTTTATTGCTTGTTTTTAACTGCTAGATTCAAACGAGAGTTTAGACATCTAGGTTGATTAGCAAAGTTGTTAAGATCACGAGAGTGGATTAGCATACTTTCGTGTTCGAGTTCGAAACCTGTTCTAAATCATTGTCCTGAATAGTCATTCGGTTACTTTTCATGAGCTCCTGCGAATTGCCTCGATCTAGTGCTTCTTTCCTTTGAACACATATCATTATTTTCTTTTGTTACTTGATACTCAATTACAACCAAACCCATCATTCTTGTCTTAGCTCTGTTTCTTGTCTCGTAAGTTCATAGTGCAACGCTGGTCCTCTGGACTCAAATCTTTTATACTACAATAACATCCTTTTATCAAACTGGCGCCGTTGCGACGGGGACCAATTCGTTGCCTTTGAATTTTGATTTGAAATTTAGTCTAAGATTTACTAATTTGTTATCGCTCTTTTTGCAATTCTGTGTTTCAGGTGCATGACCACTAGATCTACAAGGAGAAATCGTACAGAAGATCTTGTTGTCTTGACCAACGCAGAACTAGCGAGAGTAGAAAGAGAAAACAGACAGAACCGGCCTAATCCCGCCAATATGGGCGACCAAGGCAATCCAGATATAACAGCTCAGATGGCTGCTCAGATGCAGCTGCTCCAGCAGCAGATCGAGCAGATGCGGAAGGCTCAACAGGATAGAGAGCCGCAACCTCAAGCTGCCATAGGTGAGAGGGACAATCCACACACCTTTTATCAAAACCGGTCTGCGATTGTTCCTCCACCAATCCAGAGGCAGGACTTTAAGATTGACCCGAACATGATCTCACTAGTCAAGGCGCATCTCTTTAATGGGCTTCCTGTTGAGAACCCGATGGACCACATCGAAAACTTTGAAGAGATATGCAGTACGACTAGCTCGAATGGTGTGCCAGCTGACTTCCTGAAGTGCAAGCTGTTTCCGTTCTCACTCGCCAACAAAGCCTCTCGCTGGCTGAAGTCATTACCACCTGGGTCTTTGACTTTGTGGCAACAATGCAGATCAGCTTTCTTGGACTACTTCATCACGAAGTCTAAAACCGCGGCTCTGAGAACCAAGATTGCTTCCTTCCACCAACATGACGGAGAAGCCTTCTGCGAGGCTTGGGAGAGGTACAAGGAGTACCGGAGAGATTGTCCTCATCACGGTTTTTCTGATGAGCAAGTCTTGGGGATCTTCTACGACGGAGTCAACTGGGACTACCGCAACGCTTTGAACTCAGCCAGTAATGGAGATTTTATGACTAAGTCCAAGGAGGGTGCATTCGAGCTGATCGAAAATCTTGCTGCAAGCTCTAGCAACAAGAACCCGGAGTATGACAGAACGGTGAGCAATGTGTCTGTCAAGGGGAGCAATGCTGAAGCGCAGAAGATAGACGAGCTTACAGCGAAGGTGAATCTGCTGCTGAAGGCATCACAGAGATCTGTTCACTTCGTTGATGAAAATGATGACACGCCTCTATGCCAAGAGATTGGAATAGGCGAAGAAGAAGATGATCAGATGGAGGTTAACTACGTGAACGGGCAAGCTTTTGTCCAGAACCGTAGCTTCAACCAGAACTACAAGCAGCATCCGAATTTGTCCTACAGGAGCACAAACGTCGAGAACCCACAGGATCAGGTCTATCCACCGCGGCCGAGCCAGAACCAGCAGGGTTTTCAGAAGAGTTTCCAGGAGAAGACATTTGTTCCTAACCAGAACCGCTTCCAAGGAGGTGGTCAACAGAAGGTGCAGTTCAGCAGCCAGCAACAAGCTTCCAGTTTATCAAACAATTCGAACGACGAGCTGAAGAGTATGATGCAGCAGATGTTGATGAACCAGCAAAAGTCTTCGGATGAGATCAATTCGAAGATTGACACCATGTACCAGGATCTGAATGGGAAGCATGAAGCTGTGTGGACTCACGTGAAGAAGCTGGATGTACAAGTTGCTCAGATGGCCGAAGCTGTTAAGAGACCTCAAGGAACACTTCCTGGGAAAGGAGAGACGAACCCCAGGAATGAGTATGTTGCCCAAGTCGAGCTGAGAAGTGGGAAGAAGCTGCTACCTACACCTGTTCCTGTCAGGAGATCAGGGAAGGAGATAGTCGACGAGCACCTGTTCGCGGAAACAGGAGACCAAGTTAGCGAAGTCGATCGAGCTGCTCCGAGTGGAGTCGATCGAGCTGAGGATGACGCCTCATCATCTCAGGAACCCATTCCCGTGTCCGACCTGCCCAGGCCTGTAGCTGCAGAGACACTTCCTGCACGAACGTACAAGCCCAAGGTGCCCTATCCTGTTGCACCGAAGAAGTCTAGGAAGAGTTTGGAGGAGGCAAAGTGTAAGGAGATGCTGAGAGACTTGACGGTGAAGCTGCCTCTCTCCGATGCTGTGCAGATGATTCCTGCGCTGAAAAGGTATATGAAGGAGCTGATTTCTGGGAAAGTAGCTGAGGAAGAAAACGTTATGCTAGTATCAGAGGAGTGTAGCGCTGTGCTGCAGAACAAGGTGATAAAGAAGAGAAACGATCCGGGCAGATTTGTTTTATCAGTGAAGATTGGACATATGATTTTTGCATGCTCTCTCTGTGATCTTGGTTCGAGTGTGAACCTGATGCCATACTCCGTGGCAAAGCGACTGGGATTCACGAAGTTCAAGCCTACGAAGATCTCTTTGGTCTTCGCTGATCGGTCGACTAAGTTCCCAGTTGGTATACTCGAGGATCTACATGTGCAGATAGGGAACACACTCATTCCAGCTGATTTTGTAGTACTTGAGACAGACGAAGAGCCGAAGGACCCACTGATACTCGGGCGTTCCTTCTTATGCACATCTGGTGCAATTATCGATGTGAAGGGAGGAATCATTGATCTCCAGCTGGGAGACATGGTTACGAGATTTGAGATGAACAAGCTCCTTAAAAAGCCAATGTTGGATGGGCAAACATTTGTGATAGAAGATGGCCCAAACATCGTGGAAGAAGTGAGAGAAGAAGTGCTTCTTGACGACCCTCTGGAGGTCGCTTTGACTAAAGCTGAAGGAGAGTTCAGCTATCTTAATGAGGAGGCCAATGATTTGGCAAAGATTATGGATGCAAGCAACAAGATGGAAAGACTGGTTGCGTACATGAGTTTGGAAGACGAGGAAGACTCGCCGAAGCAGAAACCCGACAAGGCACCTGTTCTTGAAACTCCCATCAACAGCCCCTGGAGTGAGTTGAGAGCTCCCAAGCTCGAACTGAAAACACTTCCAGTGGGGCTCAGGTATGCATTTCTAGGACCTAATTCTACATATCCTGTGATAGTGAACTCTGAACTAAATAATGTTGAAACTGCCTTGCTTCTCTGTGAGCTTAGGAAGTATAGAAAAGCTATAGGGTATTCACTAGATGACATTCATGGAATTTCGCCTGATCTTTGCATGCATAGAATACATCTAGAAGATGAGTCAATGACTTCTGTAGAACATCAGAGGAGGTTAAACCCGAATCTAAAGGATGTTGTGAAGAAAGAGATAATGAAACTTCTAGAGGCCGGTGTAATTTATGCTATATCTGATAGTACTTGGGTTAGTCCTGTTCATGTTGTTCCTAAGAAAGGTGGTATTTCTGTTGTTAAAAATGATAGGAATGAACTGATACCTACTAGGACTATCACTGGTCATCGCATGTGCATAGATTACCGCAAACTGAATGCTGCAACTCGCAAAGATCATTTTCCTCTTCCATTTATTGATCAAATGCTTGAGAGATTGGCTAACCATCCTTACTACTGTTTCTTAGATGGTTATTCAGGTTTCTTTCAGATCCCGATCCACCCAGACGACCAGGAGAAGACGACATTCACTTGTCCATATGGCACTTTTGCTTATCGCAGAATGCCGTTTGGCTTGTGCAATGCACCGGCGACCTTCCAGCGGTGCATGATGTCAATTTTTACTGACCTTATTGAGGATATAATGGAAGTTTTCATGGACGACTTCTCAGTCTATGGAAGCTCTTTCTCTGTGTGTTTGTCTAATCTGTGCAGGGTGTTGCAGCGGTGTGAGGACAGGCATCTCGTGCTGAACTGGGAGAAGTGCCACTTCATGGTGCGAGACGGGATTGTTCTGGGCCACAAAATCTCAGAGAAGGGGATTGAGGTTGACAGAGCGAAGATCGAGGTGATGATGAGTCTGCAGCCACCTAATGATGTCTCTGTATTTTACATCATTTAGGAACACATTTCATCAAGTTTCACTTCCATTTTAGCTCATTTCTTGAGCATTTAGGTGTAACTTTCTTGCATTGTGCAAACTATTGTCATTTAGGACTTGCATTGCATTAGTTGTGCATTTGGAGTTGCATTCAGGTGTTTTGGAGCACAAAAAGGAGAGGAAATGGATCAAAGAACACAGAGGAGTGGAGACTGGAGCTCAAACGGGATCCCAAACAGGTTGAGAACCTGTTTGGCGAAGGAAGCTGAGCATTGACCAAACGAAGACGAGTTGACCCGCCTTAAATCAAGCTAAAACGCCGAGTTTGGAGCTGTGTGAGCCTGGGAAGGAAGAAAAGTCAGATTAAATGAGTTGACCAAGGGTTTCCCCTTGTACCCAACTATAAAAGCACTTAAACCTATTTTCATTAAATGTCATCTTGTAATTTCTCTTAAGAACAACAAGAAAACCTTTGTCTCATCCTTAAGCACGATTTTGTTAGATTGGTTTCGGATTTTAATAAAGTTTGGTTATTTTCTTTAGCAATCTTCTTATCTTGCTTAGTCTCTCCCTAATCTCTATCTCTATTCACGATTTGGGCACTTTTCCTCTTTAGGATTGGGTGTTCATATTATGAAGAGTGAGTAGAGCTTCTTGGGTCTTTTGGGATGAGGTAGAATAGGAGTAATTAGGGATAGATTTAGAATCTAGGCGTGTTCAATCTTCCCTAGAGTCCTTCCTTGCTGGGGGAGTTTCATGCTTGACCCTTATTGGCCATTCTGCTCTCGATCAAAGGCACCTCCTACACCGAAAGTGGCTGGAGGTTGTCGGACCGACCAGACAAGGAAACGGACCCATTCCTACACACGGAAGTGGATGTCTGGAAGGTTCGTTGGGTAAAAGAGAGTTGGCGCTCATAGCTGGTCGGTCTCGAGTCCACTAACCGAAAGTTAGCTCCTTTGGACTCAAGATCGGCTTCGTGCTTCTCATCACGGAAGTGGGTGAAGCTTGCCGATCGAACTCTCTCCCTAGGACTTAGAAGTTTTGAACATTTCTAGATTTCTTCATCGTTCCCTAGACCTCTTATTCGATAACCTTATCCCGAGATCCTCTTTTATCATAAAGTTTACATCTTTCATATAGATTATTACATTTGCATATTTTACTTTGTCTTGCATTCATTCTATTTTACATACTTAAGTTTCATTGCATTTAAGTTTCAGTTCCAGTTCATCTATTACATCGCCAATTTATGCTCTTGACTTGTCTATAATTTTGCATTCGATTTTGTCTCAAAAACCACTCCATGGATTGACATCTTTTATACCACGATGATATGAGTGGGATTGATTGAAACATCCACGTAAAAATATTGTTTCAATTTGGCGCCGTTGCCATTTGGAGTGACAAGTTTGAGCAATTTTGATTTAGATTATTATCAAGATCAAGTTTTTATTTTCATTTACATAGTTTGTTTCATACCTGTCATTTGGGAGCTGCTTTTCTCTTTTGCAGGATTATAAAAACGTGTTTGCTTGTTTGTTGTTTGGGATTTGCCTTCTTTCTTTTGCAGGTTTATGCAAACTCGATCACGAGGAGCTCACAATTTGCTTGACACTAGTGATCTTGATCGAGCAGAACGAGCTAAGCGAGAACGGCAAGCACAACTCAGAGCTGAACAGCAGCTAGCGGCTGAGCAACAGGCTCTTGAACACGAGCAGCAGTTTGACACAATGGCAGACCAACAAGGGGTACAACAGAATCCCGCAGTCGGGCACGCAGTTCACCCGCAGCGAGTCCCACGACAGATAGGAGCTGGAGACACTCCGAATTCTCACCTAAACCGCCACGGAATTACCCCACCACCGGTCCCCAATAATAACTTTGAAATCAAGACGAGCTTGATCTCTTTGGTGGAGAATTCGCAATTCCATGGAATGAAGGATGAGGATCCGTTGAAGCATCTTGACAAGTTTGATAGACTATGCGGTTTGCAACGGATCAATGGAGTGACAGAAGATGGGTTCAAGCTGCGACTTTTCCCTTTCTCATTGGGCGGAAAAGCACTAGCTTGGGAGACATCCCTACCAGAGGGGTCAGTCACTACTTGGGAGCAATGCAAGAGGACTTTTCTGGCTAAGTTCTTTCCGACATCACGAACCGCAAAGTTGAGGAACGAAATCTCCGGTTTCACGCAGCTTAACAGCGAGACTTTCAGCGAGGCATATGAGCGTTTCAAAGGATACCAAATGCAATGTCCTCACCACGGTTTCTCCAAGGAGAATTTGCTGAGCACTCTATACCGAGGGGTGTTACCGAAATACAGGATGTTGCTGGACACCGCAAGCAACGGTTACTTCATGGGCCAAGACGTTGATGATGGACTGCTTTTGGTTGAGAATATTGCTACTAGTGATGGCAATTACAACGAAGAGTATGATCGGTCGGATAGAGGAAGTTCGGTTCAGGAGGAAAAGCACAAGAAGGAGATTAAGCTCCTCAACGAGAAGCTCGACAAGCTCCTTTCGGTTCAGCAAAAGCAAGTGCACTTCGTTTGTGAGGATGATGTGGTCGAAGAGGAGGAGGAAACTCAGGTTGAGGAAGTGAGCTACATCAACAATCAAGGTGGATACCAAAAAGGGTTCATCAACTATAAGAACAATCCCAACCTCTCTTACCGTTCTACTAATGTGGAGAACCCTCAAGATCAAGTCTACCCTTCTCCTCAACAAGCTCAACCGCCAAGTGGACAGCAAGTGGTCTATTACAAGAAAGGCTACCCACCAAAAACCTTTGGTGCACCGCAACAAGGCAGCACACCAGCTCAGTCCGGCAGTAGTTCAAGTCACGATTCTGACATGAAACAAATGCTGCAACAGATACTTCAGGGTCAAGTAAGCGGCGCAAGTGATCTCCATATCAAGCTGGCCGATATCCACAACAAAGTTGATAGTTCCCACCATGAGCTAACTAAGAAAATAGAGGAACTTAGCTCAAAGGTTCGGCATTTGGAGTCTCAGAGCAGCAGCAGCCAAAAGGGCATCCTACCTGGAAAACCGATCCCTAACCCCAAGGAGTATGCCAAAGCCATTACTCTTAGAAGCGGCAGAGCCTTACCGACGCGTGAGGCACCAGCGAGTCACAACGAGGACATTGTGATTCAAGAGGAGGAGGATTCGGTTGAGAAAGACGCTGCGGTAACCGCTGGGAATGAGTCGGAAGCTAAGGAACAGAGAGAAACGTCCAAGGAAAGCAGCAAGGAGAACACAAAGAGGAAGGAAACTCTTTTTGTTCCCCCTCCCTACAAGCCACCGTTGCCATTTCCGGGCCGGTTTAAGAAACAGTTGATAGCTAAGTACAAGGGACTCTTTGACAAGGTTATGGATGAGATTGAAGTTAAATTGCCAATTCTGGACGCCCTAATGTTGATACCGCCATACCAGAAATTTCTCAAATACGCTATCTTAGAGAGGACCAAAGAGGTTCAAGGCATGGTAGTGCTATCCCAGGAGTGTAGTGCCATAATCCAAAGTAAAGTGGTCACTAAGAAGCTAGGCGATCCAGGAAGCTTCACTTTACCTTGCTCTCTAGGCCCACTATCTTTCAGAAACAGTTTATGTGACTTGGGAGCGAGCGTTAGTATCATGCCTTTGACCGTAGCTAAGCGACTTGGTTTCAGCGACTACAAGAGGTGTAACTTCTCCCTAGTGCTGGCCGACCGTTCCATAAGACTACCAAAGGGAATGCTAGAGGACATGCCACTCAAAGTCGGAAATGTGGTAGTGCCCACGGATTTCATAGTGCTGGAAATGGATGAGGAACCCAAGGATCCATTGATCTTGGGAAGGCCATTTTTGGCAACCGCTGGGGCTGTTATTGATGTGAAGCGTGGGAAAATAGAGCTGAATCTGGGTAAGGACTGTAGGATGGTCTTCGATATCAACGATGTGATGAAGCAGTCAACCATAAGTGGCGAGTCATTCTACATTGAAACCTTAGAACAGCTGGCCGATGAGTACTTGGAAGAGTTAAGTGTTGAGGATAAGCTGCAAGTAGCTCTCACTAAGGACAATGCTGAATTTGGGTGTTTACAGGCTGAGAGTTTGGGTTATGCCCGGTTGCTGGACTCACATGGGACAGAAAAAGAAGGGGTCAGTTTTGAGGAACTTGCTGAGAAAGGGTCAGACACGGAACAGGATTCCAAACCGGTTGTCAACCTGTTTGCGTTCGGGAATAGAGCCAATGAGGACAACTCGCTGATTCAGAATGTTGGAGACGACTGGTCTGAGCTTAAGGCACCGAAAGTTGAGCTCAAACCTCTCCCAAAGGGGCTCAGGTATGCGTTCTTAGGCCTTAACTCTACATATCCTGTCATTGTGAGTGATGCATTATCCCCCATAGAGCTTGAAACCCTTTTGACCGAGTTGCGAAAGTATAGGAGAGCTCTTGGTTATTCGCTGGACGATATCAAGGGTCTCTCCCCTACTCTATGCACTCATAGAATTCATCTAGAAAACGAATCAAAGGGATCTATTGAGCACCAGCGTAGACTGAACCCGAACCTTAAAGAGGTAGTTAAGAAAGAAATCTTGAAGCTTCTTGATGCAGGGATCATCTACCCTATTTCGGACAGTACTTGGGTTTCACCAGTACATTGCGTCCCCAAAAAGGGTGGTATCACTGTCATCAAGAACGAAAAGAATGAATTGATCCCAAGTAGGACAATAGTCGGACATAGAATGTGCATTGATTACCGTAAGCTAAATTCTGCGTCTAGGAAAGATCATTTTCCATTGCCATTCATCGATCAAATGCTTGAGCGCCTAGCTTGTCACCCTTTCTATTGCTTTTTGGACGGCTATAGTGGATTTTTTCAGGTTCCTATTCACCCAAATGACCAGGAGAAAACCACTTTCACATGTCCATACGGCACTTTTGCTTATCGAAGGATGCCGTTTGGACTGTGTAACGCCCCAGCCACTTTCCAGCGTTGCATGATTTCAATATTTTCGGATTTGATAGAGGAAATGGTCGAAGTCTTTATGGATGACTTTTCCGTATATGGCTCGTCCTTTTCCTCGTGTTTGTTGAATTTGTGTAGGGTCTTGCAACGATGTGAGGAGACCAACCTTGTGCTGAATTGGGAGAAGTGTAACTTCATGGTGCGAGAGGGCATAGTGTTGGGGCACAAGATTTCCGAGAGAGGCATTGAGGTGGACAAAGCCAAAATTGAGGTGATGCTTCAGTTAGGGGAGCCGAGATCAGTTAAGGACGTTCGGAGCTTTTTAGGACATGCGGGTTTCTACAGACGGTTTATTAAAGATTTTTCGAAGATTGTTAGGCCACTCACTAGACTTCTATGCAAGGAGAGAGACTTTGAGTTTGATGGAGAGTGTCGCCAAGCATTCCTAGAGATCAAAGCCGCCCTTTGTAGCGCACCAATTGTCCAAGCTCCGAACTGGGAGCTACCTTTCGAGATTATGTGTGATGCATCAGACTTTGCGGTTGGGGCTGTTTTGGGACAGCGAGTTGACAAGAGGCTGAACGTCATCTATTACGCGAGTAGGACGCTCGATGAGGCGCAAACTCGCTATGCTACCACGGAGAAGGAGCTTTTAGCCGTTGTGTTCGCTATGGATAAATTCAGGAGCTATGTCGTGGGATCCAAGGTGGTCGTTCACACTGATCACGCAGCGCTAAAGTACCTTTATACGAAGAAGGACGCCAAGCCGAGACTTCTACGCTGGATACTCCTCTTGCAGGAGTTTGATCTTGAGATTGTTGATAAAAAGGGAGCCGAAAACAGTGTGGCTGATCATCTCTCTAGGCTGAGAATAGATGAAGACTTGCCGATCAATGACTCCCTACCGGAAGAGCAGCTGATGGCTCTAGGAGTATTGCGGGAAGGTTTTGTGCTGAAAGAGAAGCTAGAGGAGGTTCACGCCTTAGATGATGAAAAGGCGCCTTGGTATGCTGATTTTGTGAATTACTTGGTTAGTGGGAAGATCCCTAATGACATAAGTGGGTATCAAAAGAAGAAGTTCTTTAGGGATGTGAACCACTTCTATTGGGATGAGCCTTACTTGTTTAAGAGAGGCAATGACGGTTTGTTTAGGAGATGCGTTGCCGAGGCTGAGGTTGAAGAGATATTATACCATTGCCATGGGTCAAGCTACGGTGGGCATTTTGCTACCTTCAAAACAGCGTCAAAGGTTCTCCAAACCGGGTATTGGTGGCCAAATTTGTTCAAGGATTCCCAAGCATATGTGGTCAAATGCGATGCATGCCAAAGGGCTGGAAACATCTCAGCTAGGAATGAGATGCCCCAAAACCCTATCTTAGAGGTTGAGTTATTCGATGTGTGGGGCATAGACTTTGTAGGACCGTTTAACCCTCCTTCTCATGGAAACTCCTACATACTAGTGGCAGTTGACTATGTCTCCAAATGGGTTGAGGCGATTGCAGCTCCTACGAACGATGCTAAGGTGGTGTTGAAACTGTTTAACACAATCATTTTCCCAAGGTTTGGTGTGCCGAGATGTGTGATAAGCGATGGAGGATCACACTTTGTGAACAAAGTCTTTGAAAACCTTTTGAAGAAGCATGGAGTAAAGCACAAAGTGGCCACTCCTTACCATCCCCAAACCAGCGGACAAGTAGAGGTCTCCAACAAGCAGATCAAAGCTATCCTCCACAAGACCGTTAGTTCGTCTAGGAGAGATTGGGCGACGAAACTGAACGATGCTTTATGGGCCTACCGGACTGCCTACAAAACGCCGATTGGGAGGACACCTTATTCTCTTGTCTATGGGAAATCTTGTCACTTTCCGGTTGAGTTGGAGTACAAGACTCAGTGGGCAATCAAGATGCTGAACATGGACCTCAAAACTGCCCAAGAAAAGAGGGAAATGGACCTGCACGAGCTGGAAGAGATCCGCCTCGACGCTTATGAAAGTTCCAAGATCTACAAAGAGCGGACAAAGGCATTCCATGACAAGAGGATTAAGTCCAAGGAGTTCAAGGCTGGTGACCAAGTTCTGCTGTATAACTCACGCCTAAAACTCTTCCCGGGGAAGCTCAAATCGCGCTGGTCAGGCCCGTTCACAGTTAAAGAAGTGTTGCCATATGGTGCTGTCACGTTGATCAACAAAACGGGAGGAGATTTCACTGTGAATGGACAAAGAGTTAAGCTTTACATGGCGAATTCGGTAATTGGAGAAGGAAGTTCAGTCTTTCTCCATGATCCAGAAGTTGCCTAAAAGGTTAAAAAGGTCAAGCTTGGGACCTTAAATAAGCCCACTTGGGAGGGAGTCCCATGACTATCCTTTTGTATATATTGCCTTTTATTTGATCTTTGTTATGTTTTTGCATTTTATTTCTACTAAGTATGATCAGGTTTGGGAAACTAATATAGCTGGGGGAATGGAGAACCACCATTGAGCAGAAAAGTTGTAGAAAATCAACCCAAAACGGGTTGATTGTCTGAGCAATGGGCTCAAACGGGTTGTCAAACAGGTTTCCTCCCCTGGATCAACCTGTTCGACAGCCCGCCCAGGTAAGTCAACTCTCCTCTGTTGACTTTTCCGAGAAAAACCCTTCCTCCTCTCCGTTTTTACAAAATCCCGCATTTCTTCTTTTACGCCTTTTTCCCGTTTTTCCTCAAAGCAAAAACTCGATCTCTCTCATTTGTCACTCAAATTTCGAATTTCAAAATCCCACTCTCTCTAAATCCGCCGAATTTGAACCCGAGAGTCCCTATTTCACTCTCCTTGCAAAACAATTCAAGGTAATCCTTCCCTTTTCGGAATTCCATTCTCTCGATAAGCCTCTCCAAAGGGGTTTCACTTGAGAATTGGAAGATTTTGTTTTTAAACAACTGATTTGCCTTGGATTTTACTAAGAGTGATGGATTCGATTGATGCATGAAAGTAATTTCGCGTTTTGAATTTTCAACCCCGGCTTGATCGAATGATTGAACATCTACTTGAGCTTCAAATTTGCTATACTGAAATTTCCTCTTGCATTTACGGGTTAGGAACTAGAGAGAGTAGGGGTGTTTTGCTAAAATTTGACAGATTCGAAATTTAATTTTAGAATCTTGGAATTCTCGTGATTAATTGCTCTCTCGAATGTTTGTGCAATTGTAGCTTGAGCTGATTTCTGTGTGAGCTTCTTTGTCTTGACAGGTACAATGACAATCGCGAGATCAGGAGGACAAAGTTCTAGAGAGGATGACACCGAGAGAGCTCGTCGCGAGAAGAGAGAAGGAAAGAGGAAAGCGGTTGCGCCAAGAGGGAAGAAGAGTAAGGGGAAGGAAGTTAGAGGTGATCCGTTGGGAAGACAGGCAACGGATGAAAGGGATCCCGATGACTCGGTTATACCAAGACCTTATGGGGTCCAGGAGCGTATCCAAATTCTGAGAAGGGTGCACTTCTTGCCGATGAGATACCCTCACAAGGAGACAATGGAGGCATTAGGCATCAAGGAGGATGTGGAGTCAATCTTGGAGACAATGGAGTTAGACGAGTTCTTCAGGAAGGAGCCCGTAACCTTCAGAGAACCTGCAATCCATTTCCTTGCATCTATGGAAGTCATCATGCATCCAGAGTTAGAAAAGGAAGTAATTGGCAAAGAGGGAGCTGGATACATCACCTTTGAGATCAACGGTCGGCAATTCCGAATGAGCATCCGAGAGGTTGAGAAGGCGTTTGGTTTCAACACGAGTAGAGGTCTCGAATCCAAGATGGACATCCCGGATAGCGAGCTGGCCGACTTTTGGGAGACAATTAGCTCCACCAAATTCGAGATTTCCAAGATGAGAGGAGGTCACATTCGCCACCCGGCAATTCGCTATGCTCACAAGGCGTTGACACATACCTTGTTCGCGCGACACGAATGTGCCAACGTGACGAAGGGGGAGCTTGAGATGCTCGATATCTCTCTCTTAGACCATCTCGGGACCTTGGCCAACGGGACGACAATGGAGGGAGACCGTTCCTCAGCGAGCATAGCTATGGTGCTGCTCAATTCCTTCAAGCAATGCACGCGGAATGCTATTGTAGCATACGAGCGCGGGAAGATTGGCGAGACATCCATAGCCATTGGGAGCATGATTACCCCAATTCTTAAAGCAAGTTCGTGCCGGTTGCCCCATTTCTCTCATTACTCGACGTACATGGACATCTCCTACCTGAACAAGACATGGTTCCTAAAAGGAACACACGAGGGGAAGCACATTTACCGCTTCCAACACCCGAGCTATGGAGCGTGCAAGATCCTTCTCCCGAACAAGGAGTTGACTGATTTCGCCGAGAGGGACAACATCGTGTTTCTTCCCACCGCCGACGAGCTGCACATGGACGGAGGAGATGCAATAGTGGGGCACCAAGGAGAGCCGTCGAATCAACTCGAGGGGTACCACTTCACTCCTTTCAACGCTGAAGGTACCAACCCGGCAATCCAGAAAGCTCACGAACACATTCGTCTGCTCCAAGAATGGTGTAAGCAGCAAGAGAAGACTATCAAGAAGCTCGTGCGCACGGTGAAGTCTCTGAAAGCCAAACTCTCCTGCACTTCACGAGCCAGTGACGACACAGTTTCGGTGTCCAACAGCCGCAAGAGGAGAGCTGTCCGATCACCAACTCCGGACTCGACATCTCACGAGCTTGAGGAAGAATCCTTTTCCTCCCACTCCACAAGTCAATAGAGGTACAACTCCTTTACCATTGTACAAACCGTTTTCTTTATCTATTTCCCATATGCATTTCATATTTTATTTTTGTTACATCGATCTCTCTTTCAAGCTTCTATTTGCACAAGGGACCGTGCAATTTAGGTTTGGGGGAGGGGTCAATAGCATTTGACCATGTGTTTTGTTTTCTTATTTTCGATTTTCATATCTTGAGTCTCATAGCATTTGCATTACATTTATGGCAAAAAAAAAAAAAAAAAAAAAAAAAAAAAAAAAAAAAAATCGAAAAATTTCAAAAATCTGCATAACACAAAAAGAAGCATCATTTGCATTCTCTTATTAGGATTGAGTCTAGTTGCATTGTACATTTGCATAGGAGACAGTGATAGTACCATCCTTGTTTGAGAAATGCTTTTCGAAAACGCTTCAATGCTCTAGTTGGAAATTGTTTGATGCATGTCGGTTTTAGTTTGAGCTTAAAAGAACTTCATACTCAAGGACTCGCATCTCGTCATTCATTCTTGACTGGATCATTGCTTTGAATTGAAACTTCACCTAAACTATTTGGACTTAATTTGAATATCTAACTATCATACTCTTGCATTGAAATTCTTGCTCATGGATTTTGACTCTCTTGGACAATCTTTCTCTTGTATTTATCCCTCTCGGTTTGTCCATGTTCGTTAATTTTTCCACCCGAAACCAAACCCATTTCATTCAAAACCATCCTTTTTACCGTGAGTTGAGAGGCCTTTTTCGGTTGAGCTAGGTAAAACGTGTTGAGTTTAGACCGACAAAGCTTAGTTTCTCATGTAGAACTAGCTCGTTTTCCTTTGAGCTAGATTAGACCTAGGGTGCGTTCTAAGTTTGGGGGTGAGAGGGTGAGCTGAAAAGTAAAAGAGAGAGTGGTGTCAAAAGAAACCAAGAGAAAAGATAGGATGGGAGTGAAGAAAAGGGAAGTGTATAAAAGAGTGGCGGCTTAACAAGTACTAAGAGTTAGGTAAATTGGGGCTAGATCTTAAGTAAAAGGCGCAAAGCCTAGTTTCTAAAAAGAATAGTAAGCGAAAAAGCCTTAAGCCACGAGAAGTTCAAAAGTGAATCCCCTTGTGTATTTCTGAAAGCCTTATCCTCCCTGAAAATCCTAAGTGTTAAATCCTGAGTTTAAAAAGGAATTAAAGAAGTTTGCTCTTGAAAAGGGTAGTTAGGACTTGGGTGGGATTTGTTCTTCAAAAGTTAAAAGACCTTACGTCTTGGGTAGATGAGACTCTATCTTTGTACCATCCTAGGTCTTTACTCTTAGCATTTTACCCAAGCTCGGCTATTTTTGAGAGAACCCCCTTTTGCACTTCATTAAACCACCAAAAGAAAAGAGCCTAACCCTTTGAACCAAATGAGCAAGTTTTGATTGCATGAGTTTTGATTCACGGTTTTGAGCTTAATTGAATGTAAATAGGTGAAGTGAATATGAATGCATGTTTCATAAAGTCTGGTGTTGGTTTGTCGCTGAATTGAGTATGTGAGTAATCTGATTCGAATGACTAGACTTGTATGCATTTCATAATTCCCAACTTGAGCATTGAGGTGATTTCTTTGAGCATATCTTTTGGATTTGAGTCTCCGCCCAAATCAACTTTTCTCGGATTTGTTCTTTCTCCCTTGAGGGCAAGCAAGATTCAAGTTTGGGGGAAGTTGATGTCTCTGTATTTTACATCATTTAGGAACACATTTCATCAAGTTTCACTTCCATTTTAGCTCATTTCTTGAGCATTTAGGTGTAACTTTCTTGCATTGTGCAAACTATTGTCATTTAGGACTTGCATTGCATTAGTTGTGCATTTGGAGTTGCATTCAGGTGTTTTGGAGCACAAAAAGGAGAGGAAATGGATCAAAGAACACAGAGGAGTGGAGACTGGAGCTCAAACGGGATCCCAAACAGGTTGAGAACCTGTTTGGCGAAGGAAGCTGAGCATTGACCAAACGAAGACGAGTTGACCCGCCTTAAATCAAGCTAAAACGCCGAGTTTGGAGCTGTGTGAGCCTGGGAAGGAAGAAAAGTCAGATTAAATGAGTTGACCAAGGGTTTCCCCTTGTACCCAACTATAAAAGCACTTAAACCTATTTTCATTAAATGTCATCTTGTAATTTCTCTTAAGAACAACAAGAAAACCTTTGTCTCATCCTTAAGCACGATTTTGTTAGATTGGTTTCGGATTTTAATAAAGTTTGGTTATTTTCTTTAGCAATCTTCTTATCTTGCTTAGTCTCTCCCTAATCTCTATCTCTATTCACGATTTGGGCACTTTTCCTCTTTAGGATTGGGTGTTCATATTATGAAGAGTGAGTAGAGCTTCTTGGGTCTTTTGGGATGAGGTAGAATATGAGTAATTAGGGATAGATTTAGAATCTAGGCGTGTTCAATCTTCCCTAGAGTCCTTCCTTGCTGGGGGAGTTTCATGCTTGACCCTTATTGGCCATTTTGGTCTCGATCAAAGGCACCTCCTACACCGAAAGTGGCTGGAGGTTGTCGGACCGACCAGACAAGGAAACGGACCCATTCCTACACACGGAAGTGGATGTCTGGAAGGTTCGTTGGGTAAAAGAGAGTTGGCGCTCATAGCTGGTCGGTCTCGAGTCCACTAACCAAAAGTTAGCTCCTTTGGACTCAAGATCGGCTTCGTGCTTCTCATCACGGAAGTGGGTGAAGCTTGCCGATCGAACTCTCTCCCTAGGACTTAGAAGTTTTGAACATTTCTAGATTTCTTCATCGTTCCCTAGACCTCTTATTCGATAACCTTATCCCGAGATCCTCTTTTATCATAAAGTTTACATCTTTCATATAGATTATTACATTTGCATATTTTACTTTGTCTTGCATTCATTCTATTTTACATACTTAAGTTTCATTGCATTTAAGTTTCAGTTCCAGTTCATCTATTACATCGCCAATTTATGCTCTTGACTTGTCTATAATTTTGCATTCGATTTTGTCTCAAAAACCACTCCATGGATTGACATCTTTTATACCACGATGATATGAGTGGGATTGATTGAAACATCCACGTAAAAATCTTGTTTCACCTAACTCAGTGAAGGGGATCCGCAGTTTTCTAGGACATGCCGGGTTCTACAGACGTTTCATCAAGGACTTTTCCAAGATCACCAGGCCTTTGACGCAGCTGTTGTGCAAAGACGTCAAGTTTGACTTCGACAGTGCATGCCTCGAGGCCTTCCACACGATCAAGGGAGCTCTAGTGAGTGCTCCAATTGTTCAGCCTCCGGACTGGAATCTTCCCTTCGAGGTGATGACAGATGCCAGTGACTATGCTGTGGGGGCAGTTTTGGGACAGAGGAAGGATAAGAAGCTTCACGTGATCTACTATGCGAGCCGGACACTTGATGATGCTCAGTGCAAGTACGCTACGACTGAGAAGGAGCTTCTTGCAGTGGTCTTTGCGTTTGAGAAGTTTCGGTCCTACCTTGTTGGATCGAAGGTGATTGTATACACGGATCACGCTGCGCTGAAGTACCTGCTGACGAAGAAGGATGCGAAGCCGAGACTGTTGAGGTGGATTCTTTTGCTTCAAGAGTCTGGAGATAAAAGATAAGAAGGGGATTGACAATGGTGTAGCAGACCATCTATCCAGATTGAAGGTCGATGAAGATGTTCCTCTCGATGACAGCCTACGTGAAGAGCAAGTGTATGCGGTTGATGTGATTGATTATGGCGGAGCACCTGCTCGCGTCATGAGCTGCGACATTGTTGGTCGAGTCGATGACATAAACCGTCGCAATTTTCCTTGGTTTGGAGAGATAGCGAACTACCTTGCCGCTGAGCAAGAACCGACGGGATTCGTGGGGAACAAGAAGAAGAAGTTTATGAGAGACATCAGGCACTACTTTTGGGATGAGCCATACCTATACAAGCACTGCACTGATGGAGTTTTCAGGAGGTGTGTAGCTGATGAGGAGATACCTGGTATTTTGTTTCACTGTCACGGCTCCTCCTATGCAGGGCATTTCGCCACGTACAAGACGGTGTCTAAGGCTCTACAAGCTGGTTATTGGTGGCCTACCATGTTCCGAGATGCGCAGATATTTGTTTCCAAGTGTGATAGATGCCAGAGATAAGGGAACATCAGTAAGAGAAACGAGATGCCACAGAACTTCATTCTGGAAGTAGAAGTCTTCGATGTCTGGGGAGTGGACTTCATGGGACCATTCCCATCGTCATACAACAACCAATACATTTTGGTTGCGGTCGATTACGTGTCTAAGTGGGTGGAGGCTTTGGCCAGTCCCACTAACGACGCAAAGGTGGTGATGAAGATGTTCAAGTCGGTAATATTTCCACGTTTTGGTGTGCCAAGGGTTGTCATAAGTGATGGAGGCTCCCACTTCATCAACAGAACTTTTGACAATCTGCTGAAGCGGCACGGGGTGAAGCATAAGGTGGCGACGCCTTATCATCCCCAGACGAGTGGCCAAGTGGAGATATCGAACAGAGAGATCAAGAACATTCTGCGGAAAACGTCGGGAACTACTGGCAAGGATTGGGCTGCAAAGTTGGATGATGCTCTTTGGGCGTATCGCACTGCCTACAAAACGCCTCTGGGTACAACGCCATTCAACCTTGTCTATGGCAAGGCTTGTCACTTACCAGTGGAGCTGGAGTACAAGGCTGCATGGGCAGTGAAGCAGATAAATTACGACATGAAGGATGCAGCTGAGAGAAGGAAGATGCAGTTGCTGGAATTGGATGAGATCAGACACATGGCCTATGACAGCTCGAAGATCTACAAGGAGCGAACTAAGGCCTATCATGACAAAAAAATCCTGAAACGGAACTTTTCCCCTGGTGATCGAGTCTTACTGTTCAACTCTAGACTGAAATTATTTCCCGGGAAGCTGAAGTCGCGGTGGTCTGGACCATTCACCATCAAGGAAGTCAGACCATACGGAGCTGTGGTGTTGCTGGACACCAAAGGAGGGGAGTTTGTTGTCAACGGCCAAAGGATCAAGCCGTATCTAGCTGATTCCGACATCACAGAGAGAGAATTCGTTCCTCACAGTGATCCATCTCCAGCCTAATTGGCGTACAAGTCAAGCTAGTGACTTTAACCAAGCGCTCGGTGGGAGGCAACCCTCCGGTAAGAGTCTCTAACTTGAGTCAATTTTTGTTTCTGATGCTAACTTTAAGTTTTGTTTTCCTTGTTAAAAAAAAAAAAAAAAAAAAGGGGGGGCTCGATCAAGTGCTTGACGGAAGCCGTTTGATCGAGTGCTTGCTGGAGCCGTTCTATCGCATTGCGGGCCCACAGGTAAGTGCCTCTGTCTTTTTCACACACACACATCTCTCACACACACCCACACTTTACTCTCTCTCACTCCAACCACACAACTTCACAACAACCTTATCCTTCACTTTACTCTTCACCACACAAATCACACTTCCACTTTCACTCCTTCTCACAACTCGTTTCCCCCCCCCCCCCCCCCCCTCACTCTCTATCACTCAAACACAGCACAAAGCACCTCACACTGTCTCAGCTGCCCACACTTCCATTATCCAATCATGAGGCGGTATACATTCTGTGCTCTCTCTCTCCTGGGTTTGCGTTTTGCAGGATTCCGTGGTGGAAGAAGGCGTTCCCCTTTCACGAGGAGCGCAACCGCTCGGTCGAGCGTGAGGACAAGTCCGGTCGAGCGCGTTCCTCAATCCACTCGGTCGAGCGTGTTCCTCATTCCGCTCGGTCGAGCGTGCATCTCGATTGATTGTTTCGCTTAAATTTTCTGGGTTTGAGTTCTTGGTGTTCTTGACCTCGAATTGCATTTAAAGCCATATATGTTGATAAATTCGGATACCTTTAAGCAATTAGTCTCTCCCAAGTAACCTATTCGATCGCTTGTTGCCAATTTCAAATTTGAGTGAATTGTGTTCTTGAGTGTTCTTCATGTTCTTGGTTGTTCTTCATTAAAAAGATAAAAACTAAGGCTGAATCTATTTTGAGCAATGATTTTTGTTGAAAACTGTTTAAATTGATTGGGACATTGCTTTGATTCATTCGGCCTTGATATAACAGGAGACAATCGACCGGCGAACAAAACCGCTCGATCGAGCGGTGGGTTGCTCACCGCGGTTGGGCGGTCGTATCTGCCAAATTGGACTAACTTCATGGCTCTTCTATGCATTTCAGGAACACAGGTCAAGGAGGTGGCGATGGGTACTCGAGTCGGAGAGCAGAAATATCGAGAGGAAAACAGCGTTCTGAGTCAGACAGTGACTTCGAGCTGGACGACGAGATGGAAGACGTTGAGTCTCCAAGAGTGATGAGAACCGAGCCAGCTGTCGACGGGCTAACAGAAGTGGAGGTCAAGCGCCTTAGAATTCTCCTTGACATGCAACTGGCGGGAACGAGATACCCAGATCGTGCTACAATGGATAAGCTTGGCATCACTGAGGACGTAGACGCTATGCTACACAGCCTGGGTATCGCGGTTTTCATGTACCGAAGGCATGAGTCCTACAAGAAAGCGACTTGCCTCTTCCTCGCCACGCTTGAGCTTCATCTTTGCACTCCTGACCAGCTTACGAAAGACGGGAGTGATGGCTATATCACCTTCTGGACGGGCGGCGCGAGACGAATGCTCTCCTTCCAGGAGATTGACAGGGTGCATTTCCTTCCTCCCAGCAACCAGGACGGCCTCGACGTAGACAGAGACGAGATTGACGCTTTATGGGAGACTATAGCTGCGGGAGTGTTCACTTCGGGATGCAAATCCGCTCAAATTAGAAGCCCATCGATCCGCTATGTCCACAAAGCACTGGCAAACGTACTCAACCCGAGGCAAGCGACTGGAAATGTCCATCTTACCGAGATGACCATGATAGATGTGGCACTTACCGGAATTCAACCTCGTCTGAGCAATGGAACGAGGTTGCAGGGAAGTAGAACGAACGGAGGGATCACACGAGCGCTGATCGACCAACTTACCTCCTACCAAAGTTGGGCATTGAAGAATGAAAGTAATAGAACCAAGTGCGAGCTACGCATGGGCGGACTAGTGACGCCTATCTTGGCCGCCGTCGGGTTCATACCTGATATGAATGAGGTCGTCGCCATGCCAGAAGAGATAGACATACAGTACCTGCAGAACTGCCAATTTTTGAAGAGAACGGCAGCCGGTGAAGAGAACGACCTGATATACCAATTCACCCACCGACTACTCGGAAGTGCCCGTATCCTGCTCCCTAACCCGAGCTATACTTCACTCAGAGGTGGAGCCAATGTCGACTTTAACCCGCCACCATCAGCACTTGTCATCCACTCGACCGCACGTGCACAGCCAACCGCTCCAGACCCCTTGACTCCGTTAGCGTACCAGAACCGCGGTTTCCGTTCGCCCGAGGAAGCAGGTGACACGTTGTTTGACTTTGACCATTTCCACTTCGAAGAGACCATTGTGCCAAAGACTCAGAGCGCTGCACTCCGAGCCGCGCACGAGCGCATCAACTCACTCCAACGCTGGCAGAAATGCCAGGATAAAGCATCAAACACGCTCGCCAGCAAACTGCGGAGGAAGATAAAGAAGCTAAGCGATCAAGTAAAGTCGTTGACTAACATGATGAGTTGCACATCTTCAGCGGCGGTCCGGAGGAGCACAGCACCCGTCCAAGCACCTCCGCCGCTAGAAGTCTCCGAAGAAGAACCCGAACATGACATCACAGAGGATCTCGAGCCTCCTCCTCGCCAGCCACCTCCAGAACAACCGTGTCATTCTTCATACGAAACCCGACTAGGGAAGAGACGCGATCGAGAGGACCACGCCTATCTGAGGCGATGTGCTACTACTTCCAGAGCGGCGAGGCCAGCGGATCACTCGACGCCGTATCCAAGCGTTCCGGCCGACCAGTACATGCACCAGACCACCGCCGGAGCAGGCTCCTCCTCCATCCCACAGTACACTCGAGAAAGTATGGATGCGGAGATAGACGCCATCATTCGTGGCCACCGCTGAGCACCACAACAACTCTCATCACCACCACCACTGTAACATGTCATTTATCTCTTCTTTTCCTTTCATTTTTTTTTTTTTTCATTGAGTCTGTTAACTCTTCCTTTGATTTATTTTCACACCGGGGACGGTGTGAAGTAAGTCCAGGGGAGGGTCATTGTGTACTAATGTCATTTTTCTTTCTTTTGTTTTCTTTTGTCTTGAGTCATTTTGATGTTTTCATTGAGTCAACGTTTTATTGAGTCAAAACTTGTAGGGAATGAACTTATCTGATGATTTACAACCACTCTTGCTCTTGAATACTTTCGATCTAGTGACCAATTTTGCAGGGTTTGTTAGGTGCAAAAAGCTGGAATACCCTTTTGGTCAGACTTCCCCCAGGAATTTTCGTTTTGCAGAAATTTTTGGTGCAGCATTTGGTTGACTCTAAAGATATTGGACCTCTAATCTGATTCATAAATACTTCTCATTAGGAATGTTACATCAGGGAAACGGATCATACACTCAGGACTTCTTATTCACTTTACCACTCTCTGTTGATCCTGAGTGGCCGACCCATCTTTGGTTGGTACCCCACCATGAACCCTATCTCTTTCCGAACCTCATGCACTCTGTTTCTCTTTGTCATATATGCAGATATGTGCAAAAAAGTCGGAGAGAACGGTTCGACACAGTCTCCCAATCATATCCAAGACGAGTGCTCGTTATAACACTGTGAATAGAGCGAGATGTTGGAATATTACATCTGAGACGAGGGTGCACTCGACGGCGACCACATCACTCGCCGGGCACCACTCGATAGAAGATCACTCCTTCGAGAAGCGCCATTAACGGTAATATTTTTCCGCCTGTTTAACACTAGTTCCCCTAAAAAAAAAAAAAAAAAAAAAAAAAAAATTGCGGAAAGGAACTAGTAGTTAAATGAAAAGGCGAAGACAGTGCAAAGTTTTCGAAGGAGCAACATTGATCGAGGCAAACTGAGAAATGAAAAAGTTTCCGGTGAGATACAAGGAGTTGTGAAGTGAAGTGGTTTGGGAACTGTGGCTATCAACAGAACCCTTCTCTCTTGCTGTTTTGCGCGATATCATGCATCCTCCAACGTATCTGGTAACCCTTAAACACTTGAGCTCACTTACAAATAAGCCTCTTTGCTACCCGAACCCGTCTCACCTGTGTAATGTTCTTGATGAGAGGTCCACGTTTGATCTTAATGAATGTAGAGAGTTAACCAATGTGTAGCTAGAGTTTCTGCAGGATGGAGGTTCACGAAGGGATCAGGATTGCGAGACCTTGAGGGGACTATAGTGTTCATGTGCTGAGCAGACTCTGTTTATTGAGGTCTAATGATTTTCCTTCGGGGTATGGTTGCTGATGATTTGTGAATTCCCGCGTTTTCAAACCTCTTCCCTTTGTCTTGGAATTTATGTTTGCTTGAGGGCAAGCAAAAGACTAAGTCCGGGGGAGTTGATGTCTTGCGTTTTTGACGCTTTCTAACCGTTGTTTTCACGAGTTTTCCGAGTCTTTCTAGCTTTTATCGAGTCTTTACAGGTCGAAAGACGTTCTAAGGAGAGTTTCGGTTACAAGGAGGGTCAAGAGTGAAAGAAGGCAAAAAAAGAGTAAAAAAGGCCGTCATTCAAAGCCCGAATCGAGTCCAGGAGAGAATCACTTGAGCACCCGCTCGACCGCACCCGCTCGACCGCACCCGCTCGCTGGAGGCACTCGCTGGTCCACTCGCCGGAGGCACTCGCCGGAGGCACCCGCCGAAGGCACCCGCCGGCCCATACTCGCCGAAGGCACCCGCCGGCCCCCACTCGCCGGAGGCACCCGCCGAAGGCACCCGCCGGCCCATACTCGCCGAAGGCACCCGCCGGCCCCCACTCGCCGGAGGCACTCGCCGGCCTCCACTCGCCGGCACCACCCGCCGGCACCACTCGCCGGCACCACCCGCCGGCACCACTCGCCGGCACCACTCGATAGGCTTACTCGACGGATGCACTCGATGGGCCCACTCGACGGCCCATGTTCGATCCTTCAACCGATGGCCCAACCGATCACATCCGTCGATCAACTACTTAGACCTTTTTTTCGTTTTGTTAGAGACACGCTTTTTCTTAGACGTTTTTTGGAGTTCTTACACTTTGGGAGAAAACGCCGCTTTTCATTGTTTTGCAAGGAGAAGATCTCTGAACCATTGTGACAGTATTGGAGAAGATTTCTGAACCTTTGTTCTTTGTTTATTTATTTCAATGAATTCCGTTTTATCCATTGCTGTTATCATTCTCGCCATGTCTGAGTAGTCCTTTAGCTAGATCTAGGTTTTTCAAGGGAGTTTCATGAGTTAGTTGATCGAATGCAGATAGGACGTTTAATCTTTGAATCGAAAGATCAACTAGAGTGCGTCCATTAAGTTGGATACATACCTCAACAAGAACCCTAATCTTCGGATTGTGGCAACTTCGACCATCAGCTAAGGTTGTCGTATCTTGGGATCTTAGATGAAAAGAATCGTTTGTTTTCACCTCTGATAGTCTTAAAGCTAAAGTCGATTTGATCACTCGGTTTTAGATCCTTAGTTAATCTATGCATCAAAAGTGTTATAGGTTGATAGAACAATCATTGGTGAGCGATTCGTCCTTAGCCTGCGAGAGTTGATGCTAAGGCGAATCGTGAACATATCGAACCTGTTTTTATTGCTTGTTTTTAACTGCTAGATTCAAACGAGAGTTTAGACATCTAGGTTGATTAGCAAAGTTGTTAAGATCACGAGAGTGGATTAGCATACTTTCGTGTTCGAGTTCGAAACCTGTTCTAAATCATTGTCCTGAATAGTCATTCGGTTACTTTTCATGAGCTCCTGCGAATTGCCTCGATCTAGTGCTTCTTTCCTTTGAACACATATCATTATTTTCTTTTGTTACTTGATACTCAATTACAACCAAACTCATCATTCTTGTCTTAGCTCTGTTTCTTGTCTCGTAAGTTCATAGTGCAACGCTGGTCCTCTGGACTCAAATCTTTTATACTACAATAACATCCTTTTATCAGTAGTGCACTTTTTATTTTTTTGGTTTTAAATGTTATGCTTATGCATGAAACTTTCGGTGAGCCCTGATAATTTCAGCCCTCATTCAAATATATATAAAGAACCACGAGCACAAGAATAAAACCCCAAGACTCTCTTATTAATAACTGCATGAATCAAAGTTACAAGAACACACCAAAGAGAACTAAGTCCTCACCCTTTTAACTCACTCGTTTTAGGATGAGTCTCACAAACGAGCTCTCATTCTTATTTATAAAAGCAAAACACACTGGAAAAAAGAAAAGAAAATACATTAGAATTTCTTAAATCAGGTAAAAGAAATTCTAGTAGGTAAAAAAAGAGAGTAACAACATATGCCTTATTTTATTTCATAAACACGAGCCGGGTGTTAATTTAAAGCCAAGATTTGTAATCAGGAGGGCTTTTAAAGACGAGGGTAGTCTTCGGATATGATTAAGAGGATGAGTGCAGACCATCCTGTGAAGTTACGTCCACCTTCTCCAGTTCCCTCCGTTTGATTATAATGCTCCCATATGTATCCCGTTTGGTCATAGTTACTAACCACATTACTGCATCAACAACACAAGAAAGGCCACACATCTTTAGACATCTTTAACTTTATGTCTTAAAGTACCTTAACTTTAACAAGTATTCATATATATACCTTATCAGATTGTTCCTTAGTTCTTCATATATATTTCTTGCCTTCTCGCTGTACGGTCCTTCCACTGCATAAAATTTTGATTGGTTACATAAAGAGTCTTGTTTTATGTAAAGTGAGGGACTCAATAAAACATACCTTTAGAGTAATGGTCTAGGGAGGCAAGAATCAAGTAGTTTATGTTCATCCATATGGGACCTCTCCAATATGGTGGTTGGTGGAGAGCGTTCCATTTCATGTACAAGGAGCTGCATTGAAGATGATAAGAACAAAGCTATGAAGCTGCATTTCTTATCACAGCTCACCAAACCAATGAGGCTTGAGAGAGCTTAATTATAGTATCAATGAAGGAATCACCTGGTTTTGGCAAGTGAAAGTAGTCCGTAGTCGCTCCATAAGATATTATTATTCGAAATGAGCTCGAGCTGTTGCTCGAGAATTTGAGACTCCTTCATCAAGCCAAAAATATAGTGAAAGCTTAGATTTTAGTCCACAAAAACCATAAATAATGGAGCAAGTACGTTATAAATATTTAACTCACAGGTGGGATGATTTTAGAGATGAAGGGAAAGAAGCTGACGTAACCGACGTGAGGAACCTTTCTTAGCACTGGCTCCTCATCTGTCACCCTTATAATCTTCCCATATTCGCAAACTAATCGAACCTGGTGAATCAAATATATATATAATATATATATATATATATATATATAAAAAAAAAAAAAAAAAAAAAAATTCACATAGTTCTCTATCATAAAAGTTGATGATATTTAGGCTTTTTCTATGGGTATAACTCATTTAAATAATCGATTTCCTTACCTTTTCGGTATGATTACCAAAGTCGAGGTAAGTCTCATGCTCACGGTCATAGTGCATCTGTAAAAGGAATTAGAAGTCATGGTCACTTTTTGTTTGAGAAAATTTATTTGAGAAAGATTGTATAAGAAAACAAACCTTATTAAGATCATCGAAATTCGAAAGCTTATCGACAATTGAGCTGTAATACTTCTCCTCCTACAGGATAACAAACATGTGACGGTGGACAAACTAGATAATGTATGATATCAAGAAAAAAGAAAAAAAAAAATAGAGAATGTAGTCTATTTTCTTCTAACCGTTGCTTTTTTCGTTAGAAAATCTGTGATGAACTTCATGCAATCTGCAGCAATATAAATCCAGCATCTGAGGTCAACATGCCTCTCATCCTCACTTGGGTGTGAAGCCCGAGGATAATCATCCAGGCCCGAGGCAAGAGTCTGCATAAATTTGTGAAAGCTAAGGCATCAGGTGAATCTGTAACATCTAGTAGGACCATTAACAACAATTTTCACTAAAAAATCAAGAGTTAGTACGCGAGGGTTTAGTTCTTCATCTGTTGTACTGTCTCTGCCACGCCAATAGAAGCTTCCCTTCTTCTTCCCTAAATATTAATTATATAAACAGTTGAAGTCACAAGAGATCTCAATGTGGGTGATATAAATGATAGAAACACGTAATAAAAAAAACATTTGAAGACTGAACATGTTGTTCTTACCTTTCTGTGAAGTGTATAACCATTTGAACCATGCGTCTAACCGTACAAAAGCCCTCTCTAGAAATGACACAATATCACGGCTCTCTGCTTCGTTAAATTTCTTTTTCTCTACCGCAATTATCAGATCTGCGAAAAGAAAAGAAAACAAAAAGACAAGGAATTTTCAACATGGAATTGATTCCATTTTAAACCTTTTTTTTAACAACATTCCAATTGTAAACCTTGTTTTCATTTTCTCAACCTGAACGCATTTGGCATGGTAACTAAAAGCACTAACAATCTTAGTGAAAAATCAAGTCTTTACTGTATTAGGAAGGAGGAAAAATACCAAAAAAACGACTCAACTAAACATTTTCCACCAAACAAATATTCTAAATTTTCCATTACCTACAAAAATGATCAAACCGCTTTCATCTCCAACTTATAATTTTAAGCCGTTTTAGTAATACTATTGACTAACGGTGGGGCCTAGAACGGTTTGGTCAACAAAAAGTTTGGAACTTAATTTTAATCGAAAGTAAATAACTAGTGAACTCGATAAATAACACCAAAAGTTCATACCGCATAACACCAAAAGTAGTGTAGGTGGATTGGCAATATCCGGGTCCTGAACCACGTACTCCGGATTAATTTTACTGCATTTAGAAACTCTTAGATTTAATGATAACAAACAAACACTAATGATGACTTGTAAGAGTATATATATATATATATATGTATAACAACAACCTCAGAGCTTCAGCGCCCAAAACTTGTTCACGCGGAATCCATCCTTCCACATTCATCAGGTCTAGCCAGTGTCCAACGATTTCCAAAGTTATACGGAAATCCCAGCGCCTAAATCAAGAACATATATAAGCACTCGAAAGAATGATTATAACCAAAAAAAAAAAAATATCCTTAAAGAAACATGTCAATCAATTAACAACAAACCAGATCAACATTTGATGGAAACCTTCATCCCACAAAAATCCCCATGGAAATTTGGGCCTGCATGGAACGGATGTGTACAGCTCAGCTGGCCAATATTTCAAAACAGGGTGGATAGGACTGTCACGGTTTTTCACTTTTGATTGACCATAGAAGTAACCAATCCCTCCAAGCATGTTCCCAATTGCAGCTTTACCAACCAACAAAGTTTCAGATTCAACCTGGAATCACATATATGATATCAGTTAGATTCAGATTGAATGATTGACTATTGCACGTCAATGCTCAAAAAACTTTAGAGGAGAATCACACCTCTTGAGAAAGATTGAAGCATTCCTTGAACTTTGAATCA
The DNA here is from genome assembly GCA_026724425.1 of Erythrophleum ivorense. NCBI lineage: Eukaryota > Viridiplantae > Streptophyta > Magnoliopsida > Fabales > Fabaceae > Erythrophleum > Erythrophleum ivorense. The sequence continues at coordinate 2,931 of JAIUCV010002760.1, read as the reverse complement.
AATTCTATATGTTTCTCTTCAAGTAGACTTGAGAGTGACGAACCTACATGGAATCGTAAGGACGAAAGTTAAAATTGTTACTAATAATATGCATTTTTATATATGGATGGAAAATATATATGCTCATAGAACCAATAATGTTTTGGCTGGAAAATGATTATGCAAAATCACCAATGCTTGTATATACAAGAGGCTTGATACCTGTAAGAGTCTTTACACGCTTTTCCATATTGGCAGTTTCTTCAGTTATCCCAGAGATGAAGGCAATATCTATAGTAGAGAACTGGGCCATCGTGGAAATCTGCACACACACAAAAAAATAAGATAAATCATAGAATCCAAATGTGTAAATTATAGATGCTGGTTTTATTTTTAAATAAACATGTATATCTTGATAAAAACTGTTTTTACCTGAAAAACATAAACGTTGGAATCATCTGGCGCTGTGTCAGAGAGCTCAACTCGTCCAGACTTATTTTCCTGAAAAGTACAAGCAGAGAGAGAGAGAGGCATGTAAACATTGTGATCTTTATTAAAAGAAGAAAGAAAATTGCAAACTTGATGTAATTAACCTTGAGATTTTCTAGAACAAGATTAGACAGATCCACAGAGTTGGGCGTCTTGAAACCGCAATAATGTGTTTCGAGATCAGGAGTCTGCAAATAAAAAGCAGCTAAAACTATTACATCCATATATATACACATTATTTTAGGTATCCCACATCTAAAATAAGGATTAGGATCAATCAACAGTCAATACATTCATTGCCAATTAGTTTTCGAGTTGGAAGATGATAATCTTTTTATCACATTATCAATCAGTCATAGAACATTTTTTCAGCAAATGAAGTACAACTACAATCCTATGATCTCTTAAAAAGCACTAAAAATGAAAAGCTACCTCTGATTTTAAGTGCAACTGCCAGTTTCCTACATCTGCACGTGAACCGGAAACCAGGGTAGAACTCTCCTCAAGCCCTAAATTTAGAACATTTTTACAATCTTCATCAGCTATATAGAAGAAGAGATTCGCGCCTATCTTTTCTTCGTCGTCCAACCTATGTTTCATGGATGAAAATAAATAACTTAGTATGGACAAAAGCATACATAGTTGACCTAACAGTAATTACATACCATGCTAGATTTTCAACATTAATTCGAACTGCCCAATCCCCTCCATAACCAAGGCTGCCCTCGTTAGGCTTGACAAAACTTGTCTCCAATTTCAAATCGTTTTCAAGCAGCTCTTGCCTCCCAAAATCTGTTCCATTGTGTTCTTTCCAGCCAAATGACTTTAGACCATGCTTGTCTTCACAGAAATGCCTCATCACAGGCTTCCCATCTCTGGTAAGGCGCCACATCAACCCAGCGACGAGGGGGTGAGGAGATCTGCATGCATTTGTCATCAACAACTAATTAACAACTTGTAGTACAAGAAATGAACACAGTTTCGTATGATATGTGAACGTTTAATAACTGAATCACATATACATATATAGTATATCTCAGACAAACATAAACTACTCCTTTTGGTGTTTAAGGGACGACGTACAGGGGGCGGATTAAGAAGGTAATTATATTTAGGAAATAAGATATATAAATACTAAATACAATTTAACTAGTTAAAACATATTACATAAATTGTTATATTTTTAGTCTTATTTAAAAAAAAAAAAAAAAAAAAGATAGAACTGAATCCAAATTGAAAAGTTATTTCAAAGAAAAAAACAATTAATAAGCAATGAAAGGACTTGAACTTGGGCTAATCAGGTGCATAAATGGAACTAATTGAGCTAACTGAATGAATTTCAACCCTTACTACTTACACATGGCATTTAACTATAGTATTTACCATATGTTCGTCCCTGACTAAGTAATAACGATCAGGTCAAGGAACAAAATAAAGGCCTTTCTCAAATAATACCTAGCGCGGACTCCAAAATACGCCTGAGGACGATATGTTCCCCAATACAAGCTTTCCTTGTGCTTACCTTGAAACTGGAACAGGAACAAGAAGCTCCACAATTAAAAATTTCCACAATAAAAAGCAAAACAAAGAAAAGTAACACAAGTATTTATCGAGCATACCATTGGTAATTTCATGACTTTTGGAGCACGAAAAGGAGTGATAACCGTAGGTCTTACGATCTGCTGGGTTTCACTGTCGAGCATATCACCGTCTTGGTCGGCAAGGGACATTGATGTGATCATACTGCTAGCCCCGGCCATCAAATCAGTTACAAGAGGAGATTCGGACATAGTAAACAATGTTCTGCTCTGTGGATGATGATCGTTGAAGCTAGGATATGACAAGTGAAGCATTGTAGGTGGGCTTTTATAGCAAGGCTCTGGGTTTTCAAATATGACTTTTTAGTCTTTCTCTAATGCATTACTTAACAAATTGATTAAACAATAATAATTATATTCTTCGGATCGTGATGGGATCTGACTAAAACTCATTGAACTTTTTTTTTTATGTCTTTGTTTTTTCAAGACTTTAAAGTCTTTCTATAGTATTACACTACTTAACATTTTAATTAAATAAAGTCCAGTCGCGACGTCGCCAGAATAATATCGATGCATATTTAAAGTAACAAGGCCGTCACCCGGAATTTTTTGGCATAATTTTTTCTTTAAATATGTTTGTATTTATATTTCCATTGATATCATGTATTACGTAGTTGGTTATATCTTATATGAATATGATAATTTTCAAATTAATATTTTTACATGATGGGTGGTTTATGTAGTTGGGTTTGGCTGTCCTCGTGAAGCCTTTGATTCAGTTCATCAAAAACCGACGAACCAAGAAAGACATGAAGACTAGCTTTTCGGATTATTAGAAGATGGTATGACTTGACTATACAATTGCAAAATAAGAAAAATACCAACGAACTGAGACTGTGGAACTGTGGAAGATTCATCGACTTTG
>JAIUCV010002759.1:32500-35000 GCA_026724425.1 Erythrophleum ivorense | reverse complement strand
GGAACGAGCGTATAACAAGAATTCTTGGCATTCCCTGGGGATTCTTGATTGGTGCTGAGCTAACTATAGTGCAAAGTCGTATTTCTTTGGTTAATAAGATCCAAAAGGTTTATCGATCCCAGGGGGTGCAGATCCATAATAGACATATAGAAATTATTGTGCGTCAAATAACATCAAAAGTCTTGGTTTCAGAAGATGGAATGTCTAATGTTTTTTCACCCGGTGAACTAATTGGATTGTTGCGAGCTGAACGAACGGGACGTGCTTTGGAAGAAGCGATCTGTTACCGAGCCCTATTATTGGGAATAACGAAAACATCTCTGAATACTCAAAGTTTTATATCCGAAGCGAGTTTTCAAGAAACTGCTAGAGTTTTAGCAAAAGCCGCTCTCCGGGGCCGTATCGATTGGTTGAAAGGTCTGAAAGAGAACGTTGTTTTAGGGGGGACGATACCCGTTGGTACCGGATTCAAAAGATTAATGCACCGTTCAAGGCCAAGGCAACATAACAAGATTACCGTGGAAACAAAAAAAAAAAATTTCGAGGGAGAAATGAGAGATATTTTGTTCCACCACAGAGAATTATTTGATTTTTTCATTTCAAAGAATTTATGTGATACATCAGAGCAATCATTTCGAGGATTTAATCATTCCTAAGAGCGGATTCATCCCTTTCAACGCGGTCATTTGATTTCGTAATAGTAATAAAGATAATAACGAATAGAAAAAAATGAATGGCCTGATCGTGTATCAACGGCCAATCTTCGGTAGAAGAGAAGGTTCCATCGGAACAATTATTTATTTCTATTTCAGGATACCTGATCTCTTTTTTTCAAATTCTTTTTTTTATTTGAAAAAAAAAAAAGAGAGAGAAAGTGTGGGGATAAATGGCAAAAAGATATTGGAACATAACTTTGGAAGAGATGATGGAAGCAGGAGTTCATTTTGGCCATGGTACTAGGAAATGGAATCCTAGAATGGCACCTTATATATCTGCAAAACGTAAAGGTATTCATATTACAAATCTTACTAGAACTGCTCGTTTTTTATCAGAAGCTTGTGATTTAGTTTTTGATGCAGCAAATAGGGGAAAACAATTCTTAATTGTTGGTACCAAAAATAAAGCAGCTGATTCAGTAGCGCGGGCTGCAATAAGAGCTCGGTGTCATTATGTTAATAAAAAATGGCTCGGTGGTATGTTAACGAATTGGTATACTACAGAAAGGAGACTTCATAAGTTCAGGGACTTGAGAACGGAACAAAAGACGGGGAGACTCAACTGTCTTCCGAAAAGAGATGCCGCTATGTTGAAGAGACAATTATCTCACTTGGAAACATATCTGGGCGGCATTAAATATATGACGGGGTTACCCGATATTGTAATAATCGTTGATCAGCAAGAAGAATATACGGCTCTTCGAGAATGTATCACTTTGGGAATTCCAACGATTTGTTTAATCGATACAAATTGTGACCCGGATCTCGCAGATATTTCGATTCCAGCTAATGATGATGCTATAGCTTCAATCCGATTAATTCTTACCAAATTAGTATTTGCAATTTGTGAGGGTCGTTCTAGCTATATACGAAATTCTTGATTAATAATAAGATAAATAAATTATTTGGTTTGGGGAACTCCATAGATTTATGGAATCGGTTACTATACTATTACTGAATCGCGCAAAAAAGAATAACCAGAGATATTATGTGATTAGTTGGTATTCAAAATCTCAAATTGAAGTAGACAAGCCGAAAAAGAGATGGTTGAATCAAAATAATTCCTTTTAAAGTTGTATTTCTTTCAGAGGGCAATATGAATGTTCTATTATGTTCCATCAACACATTAAAAAGATTATACGATATATCGGCTGTGGAAGTAGGCCAACATCTCTATTGGCAAATAGGGGGTTTCCAAGTCCATGCCCAAGTACTTATTACTTCTTGGGTTGTAATTGCTATTTTATTAGTTTCAGCCATTATAGCTGTTCGAAATCCACAAACCATTCCTACTAACGGTCAGAATTTCTTTGAATATGTCCTTGAATTCATTCGAGACGTGAGCAAAACTCAGATTGGAGAAGAATATGGTCCATGGATTCCCTTTATTGGAACTATGTTTCTATTTATTTTTGTTTCTAATTGGTCAGGGGCTCTTTTGCCTTGGAAAATAATACAGTTACCTCATGGGGAGTTAGCTGCACCCACAAATGATATAAATACTACTGTTGCATTAGCTTTACTTACGTCGGTAGCATATTTCTATGCGGGTCTTTCAAAAAAAGGATTAGGTTATTTTGGTAAATACATCCAACCAACCCCAATCCTTTTACCGATTAACATCTTAGAAGATTTCACAAAACCCTTATCACTTAGTTTTCGACTTTTCGGAAATATATTAGCTGATGAATTAGTAGTTGTTGTTCTTGTTTCTTTAGTACCTTTAGTGGTTCCTATACCTGTCATGTTCCTTGGATTATTTACAAGCGGTATTCAAGCTCTTA
>JAIUCV010002759.1:20000-25000 GCA_026724425.1 Erythrophleum ivorense | reverse complement strand
TTTGTTTCTTTGTTTGTTTGATTTTTTATTTATATTAACGATTAACTTTTATTATTTAATAAAATAGATAATAAGAATATTTCAAAATCAAGCACAAGCAAGGAAAACACAGAAAACCAAAAAATCTGATTTTTTATTCTTCACGTCCCGGATTACGTCCTGGATCGTTAGATAGGAATCCGAAGATGAAAAGAGAAACAAAGAATATCACTACCGTGTAAACAAATAGTTTTAGAGTAAGCATTACACAATCTCCAAGATCATTAAAAAAAAAGAAAGAGAATAGATTCTCCTATACTACACATTATGTTTCTTTTGATACTAAGAAATGAAGTGATTTCGAGAAATAGAAAAAACTTTTCGGAAATTTATTTGTAATAAGAGTCGATTCCTTTATTACCAAAAATTTCCTTTCATATCCATAATTAGATATTGGTGGGGGACTCATAATAGGATTTTTCAATGGAAAAAATGTAAGAATGAGGAAATGAGATGGTCCAGATTTTTCTTGTCTATAAACAATTTCAATATTTGAATCGAGGATTCACACTGTAAAACTTATCTGATCTTATAAATTGAAATTGTTAAAATGTTCGAATTTTTTTCGAATAAATTTGGAATTCTTCTAGGACAGTATTCAAATTAAGGATCTCATCGAAAACTTACAGCAGCTTGCCAAACAAAAGCTAAGAGAAAAAAGAGTACAGGTATTACTGGCATAATATCTACAATTGGATTCAAAAAAGCGTAGGCTTCAGGTAATTTCGCGAAGAAAAAACTACTTGAATAAAGGGCGGAGTTAATACAAATACAGACCAAACTAAAGATATTAAGCATAACAAACATTTTGTTCTTTAAGATAATTGTATTTTTTCTTTTTGTGAGTTAAATTAAGTTAATATTAAATTAAGTTAATATTAAATTAAGTTAATATTAAATTAAGTTAATATTTTTAATATATTCTGAATTTGATAATAAATGAATTTTTAATTTCTTTTATTAATTTCTTAATTTCGTTTTTTTTGTTGTTATTTATTTCATTTATGATTTATACTATTTATAAATAAAAAAAGAAATCAAAAAAATTGAAAATCCAAATAGAAATAAAAAAATCGAATTAATTACGAATAAAATGATGAATTAAATAAAAAAAGTAGACTCCAAAAATCCTTCTTTGATTTGAACTTATCCAATTCAAAATCTTTCCATTCTGAAATAAAAAGAAATAAAAAATAGAAGAAATCATACTTTCATGCAATATCTTAATTGAATTCTATGTAATGATCAATAATTTCAGTTTAATTCTATATTTAGACATATCAAAATTCTAGTAACAATTTATTCTATAGATATTTAGATATTTGGACTGGAATTGACGAACAACCAATACCAATAATAGTGTTTATTAGTGTCGAATAGAAATAGAAATGGGGCGTGGCCAAGCGGTAAGGCAACGGGTTTTGGTCCCGCTATTCGGAGGTTCGAATCCTTCCGTCCCAGAGCATATCCATTCATGATATATATCATATCTGAATACAAATTGTATATCAGAATAAAGATTGCCCTTTTTTGAGAAACCTTCTATTTAAGAGTATATAATATTGGGTAGAATGTGATTCTTCTTTTTTTTTAATGATTCGTCTCTAAATCGAGTCACTTTGAAGATGTAGATTCAAAAAGAACTTCTTTTTTTTATTCGTGTTATTGTTGTTATTGTATATTAAAAATGTATAATATATATTATTCTAATAATTATTCTAATAAAAACTAATAAAAATATATTCTAAATAGAAATATAGAAATTCAATATCAATTTCTATTTAATATAAAATAGAAATCGAATCTATTCTATAATTAGAATCTGAATATTGAATATATTAATTATTTATTAGAATATTAATTTATAATAATTTGAATTATGAATTAGAATTTCAATTTTTCTAAAAAATAGAAAAATAAATAAAAATGGAATTGAAATTCTATTCCTACAATATCAAGTTAATTTGAATTTTTGTTGATACTTCTTTACTTTAGAAATTTGCCATTCATATAGAAGGAAAAAAATATGGATTATTATGTATCGATTGAATCAATGACTATTCATGATTTCATAATTGAATCAATTACATACCGGCTCCAAACTAGAGGAATGTTATGGTAAAACTTCGTTTGAAACGATGTGGTAAAAAGCAACGTGCGACTTGAAAGACATGATTAGATTAGCTGTGGATTCTTACATCCACCATTTTTCTATTATATAGAAATGAGGGTGCTCTTTCTCGACATCGTTTGTTCTGTTCCACTCGAATTCATTTTTTTGGGAAGGGGAGAGGGGTTGATGATGGAAATAGTACATGATGGAGCTCGAGTTGATTCATTTCTCAGGGTCAAGTTTCTAGGGTTAGTGAAAATTAATAAGTGTAGAACAACTTCGTAAGTATATTTTCGATTTAGAAATCGAAAGGATCCAATTCGAGCAAGTTAAAAAAAAAAAGTCCAATTTGTTGGAATTGGTAAAACTTTTTCGATCAAAAGTGGATCTGGGGGAATCAACCATCTATTTGTATGATTCTTTGATGGAAAGAAATAAAACAAAATTGGTATGTTGCTGCCATTTTTGAAACGATTAAAGATCCTCGAAGGAATGTCTAAACCCAATGATTCAAGGAAAAGCTAACGGATCATGGAACAAGTAAATACCATTTTCAATTGTCTCAACAACTATATTAGACTGAAGACGAAAAATAGATTCTAAAGGAGACAGACAAGAAGGGGGGGTAGAGACCGCTCAATAAATGAAATAAAATACCTAACTAAAGGTTTTGTTTTCCTTTGAGTTATTTGAGAGTTATCCAACTTGAGTTATGAGGTTGCGAATACGAGTGATTCTTTTTTCGGGAAAGAATAAGAAAAAAAGTATTTAATTTAAATCATAGTCTAATTGATTTGATGATTTTATGGATCTATTTGACATCATAATTCTATACATAGACATAATTTCGAATTTTCTCGAGCCGTACGAGGAGAAAACTTCTTATACGTTTCTAGGGGGGGTGTATTGTTTATCTATATCTATCCCAATGAGCCGTTTATCGAATCGTTGCAATTGATGTTCGATCCCGAAGAGAGGGGAGAGATCTTCGGAGAGTGGGTTTTTATGATCCGATAAAGAATCAAACCTATTTAAATATTCCTGTTATTCTATATTTCCTTGAAAAAGGCGCTCAACCTACAGGAACTGTTCAGGATATTTCAAAAAGAGCGGGTGTTTTTATGGAACTTTGTCCTAATCAACAAACGAAATTCAATTAAGAAAATAAAGAAATAAAAAAAAGAGGGTGTGGATGACTTGTATATAGATTTATATAATCCTTTTCTCTCTTATCCCCCCTCCCCCCCCCCCGCTCTCTTGCTCTATTCATACCTAATTTTTTATTTCTTATTGCTGCTATAGAATGCTGTTTTCTATAACTACAAAAATCCATTTTTATTGATATAAATAATAGAAAATCAAAAAATGGACAAATGAATAAATGAAGTAATAAATGAAGTAATTGGATCTATAAATATATTACCCTCAATGAGGTGGTTTTTGTTGGAATTCTCTGAAGAAATTTAAAAATAAAGGGGGTTAGGTTAAGCTTTCTTATTCTATTTATATTATATTGATTGAATTATTCTATTTATTGATTGAATAAACCCGATCTCTACCTTTTTCCTTAATTTTCGCATACGCCCCTTTTGTATCTATGTCGATTATTTATGTAGTGTTAATACAACATAATTGCTTGGTTTTTTATTTACTTTACCTTATTTTTTATTTTTGACTTTATTTTTTCTTAGTATTTATTATTTAGAAACTTTGTTATTATTAATTGGAATTCCAATTAATAATAACAAAGTTTCTAATTCGTTTATTTTCTCCATTGTATTATTTTTTCAACATTAATATTGACAACAGTGTATCAAATAAATATAATCCGATCGTGAATAAATGGATCTATTTATCCCCGTTCCATAGGATTTTGTTTTTTTTACTTCATCAAATAGATGGGTTCGTTGGCTTTTCTGGGATATAAACAAGAAAAGAAGTTCTTTTTTTTTTTAATTAAAGAAATAGAATATTAGAATATATTAAATAAATATAAATAACAAAAGAAAAATAAAAAAGAATTTAATAAGTTAATAAGAAATTTAGAATAGATTCTAATATATTAATATTCGAATCTAAAATAGATATTATAGATATTCTAAAGTGGATATTAGTGGATATTTTAATAAAAATCTATTAGAATAATAATAGAATATAATATAAATATTAGAATCTAAAAAAATCGAAATATTCTAATCTAAATTAGAATATAAATATATAAATAGAGTAATAAAAATTAATAAATAAAATGAAAAGAATGTATAACATAGGAGACAAAGAGGCGGTCTATAAATTGTGATTTTCCTTTTTTTATCTGAGAAAATTTCTTGTATTTTCATCTGATCCGTTCATTTTTATGTTCAGAATCGATTCGACTTCAACATTTTTTATTTCTTTTTTCTTTCAATTTGATTTTAATGGAATATTTTTTTTATTATCTAATTCAATCTTTTTATTTATTTTGATTGCGATTGTATCTACACATCCTATTAGTTTATTTTTGTAGTTTATTTTATTAGGGTTGCTAACTCAATGGTAGAGTACTCGGCTTTTAAGTGCGACTCAATTTTTTACACATTTCTATGAAGCAATGGATTCGTCCATACCATCGGTAGAGTTTGTAAGACCACGACTGATCCATAAAGGAATGAATGGAAAAAGCAGCATGTCGTATCAATGGAGAATTCTAAGAATATTTCATTGTTATTGGATCGGGCCCAAATCCTTGTTTGAATTCTTGGCTCGGAACAAAATAAATTCACAGTTGGGTTGAATTAATAAATGGATAGAGTTTGGCGGCTCCAATTATAGGGAAACAAAAAGCAACGAGCTTTCGTTTTGAATTTGA